>JAPDKQ010000184.1:0-27282 GCA_027569665.1 Aspergillus bridgeri | reverse complement strand
TGCTGTTTGAACTTAGTCAGCGGTTAGTGTCAACCTTTGAAGCAACTATGCTGCGTTCATTAAATTATATTGATCCAGCCAATAATACTTTTTTAGATATTATTATCGCCGCTTATCAAAAAAATTGGCATGTCTCATCACAATGGGGAGAGTTGATAACTCAATTTTTGCAAAGAGGTCTTATATATAACAAACATTATCATATGCCTTCCGATTTTTTCCGTACATCGGCTATTGATCTATCGTGGTTTGCATCACCGCGGGTGATGCAACCAGTGCCAGCGGAAGGTAGTGCCAATCAAATTGGGATGCATTGGTCCTATTGCCTGATATAGCAAGATAAATGTCTAACTTAGGGCATGTTTTGTTTATACAGGATGTGTATGATGGTAGCTTATAGCGCCTAAAAATAGGATAATAATTTTGGTTTTAAAATTGTAGTAAAAGGAAGACAGGGATGGGAGTTGATATTTTATATTGGGATAATACACGCTATCGTATATTACAAAAAGATAGGCTAATAAGATGGCATAAACGAATTGCGTTACTTCAACAACGATCATTAGATACACCGATAACAGCTGTTTTTGAATACTATGATTACCTCGAAGCATGTAACCATTATTACGGTAATCTTGCGATGCCAGGCAACGAGCATTTTACGATGTGCTTATCTCGTCAGTACCTTTACTGCTTATTGGGCAAAGAGCTGACATCAAGAGAGCGGCGTATTTTATTGATTCGGTTAACCTGTGCGGACATCCAACTACGTTTGGAAAACGAGGGCTGTCCCATCTCACCTAATAACATTGAACAATACCATTATAATACGTTACACACTCAATTTGGTTTAGAGGCACTTCAATGGAGACAAAGTATTTTTTTTAAATACCCTGAGATGGGGTTTGGATTGATCGGGCATATGGGGTATTTATGCAGTTCAGCACAGCAAAATATCCCAGCTAGGGTGGGTATGTGGTTTACCGATGCGATCATCCGTAAAACGATGATAGAGCGCCCTTTATTTGAATCTTTATTTTTCCTAAGGGATATCTTAAGTGAATTAAAAGGTGTTTCATGTGATGCCTATGCGTATTCTTTATTAGGACTAGGTGCAAAATATTGGGTGCGGGATATGTGGAAAAATTGCTTTGACCTGATACATGATGCAGCAAATAATGGTGTTAAATTGCTCGACTATCGCTTAGAACGGAATATACAATGGTTGGTAGCACAATTGAAAAGGTCAGAAACTCTCGGAGAAGATCTGTTTGAAGGGAGCCTTCATAACCAAGTATTAGGTATGTGTTGTAATATTATAGTCAGTATTAATGTTTTTCAAGAATATATACCGGACATGACATTGGATGTTACAGGCGAAGCTTTAATTGCTTATATGAAAAATTATCATCATATTTTGCCTGAATCTATGTGGTATTTTCTAGTTCGATATTGTGAAAAGGCAACCGCTGAAATGAATCAATTGAATCGCAATCTGGATGGGCAAGTATCCTTTTTAGATAGTGATTCGGAAGGTGAGGGCTCTATGCTATCTTCTATACCAAGCCCGCAATCTGATGATCTGCTTTTATGCCTTCCATCGCAAGAAAAAAGCCTTCTCCGGATCCTGCCACAGTCCATTTAAAGCATCATGAAGAAGGGTTTTTAAGTGCAATCTTTGCGAATCGACGTTTCCCGATTTGATAAAGGTGTATACCATCTTTTTGAATCGTCTGTTGTTTATCATAAATTTTATGATGATCAATCCGCACCGCTCCATTTGTAATTAACCGCATGGCTTCCGATGTGCTATGAGTTAAGCCAGCTTGTTGTAGTAATTGGGGTAATGAAAGGGTAGCATGATGAGTCGTAATAGTCAGTTCCGGAATATCAGAAGGTAGTTGCCCATGCCGGAAACGTTGCTCAAATTCGCTTTTTGCTGCAATTGCCGCGGTTTCGTCATGATAGCGTGTCGTGAGCTCAAGCGCTAATTCAACTTTACAATCACGTGGATTCAATGTGCCTGCAGAAGTTGCTGCTTGCATGGCCTGTAGATCACCTGGCTTTTTATCCAGTGATAACAGTTTAAAATAACGCCACATCAACTCATCTGAAATTGACATTAATTTTGAAAACATTTGGAAGGCATCTTCTTGCACACTGATATAATTGTTCAGTGATTTAGACATTTTTTGGATACCATCCAGGCCTTCTAGTAATGGCATGGTCAGCACCGTTTGGGGTTCTAGTCCCATATGCTTTTGTAATTCACGACCTAATAATAAGTTGAACAATTGGTCTGTTCCGCCGATTTCGACATCCGCTTTTAGGCTAACGGAATCGTAGGCTTGTAATAAAGGGTATAAAAATTCGTGGATGCCAATGGGTTGCTGTTGTTGGTAGCGTTTATGAAAATCATCTCGTTCTAACATACGGGCAACAGTGTGCGTAGAGGCAAGTTGAATGAGTTCGCTCGCCGATAATGGGCCCAGCCATTCAGAATTAAAACAGAGCTGTGTTTTGTTAGGATCCAAAATTTTAGTGAATTGAGCCTGATAAGTCGCGGCATTGCGTTGTACTTCTTCTCGGGTGAGTGTGGGGCGCATAGCGTTTTTGCCGGATGGGTCGCCGATTAACCCTGTAAAGTCACCAATTAAGAAAATAATATGATGGCCCAGTTCTTGAAACTGTTTTAATTTGGTAAACAGTACCGTATGTCCAAGATGTAAATCAGGTGCTGTTGGATCAAACCCTGCTTTGATGCGTAAGGGTTTGCCAGTAGATAATTTCTTTTTCAAACTGTCAGCGCCTATGAGTTCGCAGGCGCTGTGTTGAATTAAATCGAATGCCTCGTGTGATGTCATGATGGTTTGGAAGTAATACCGCGTTGTGATAAAAAAGCGTTGGTTTTAGGTGGTCGACCTCTAAATCGTTGAAATAAATCCAAAATATCAGCTGAACCGCCTGTTTCAAGGATGTTGGTCATAAAGTCATGGCCGGTTTGCAGGTTGAAAATGCCTTCTTCTGTAAAACGTGAAAATGCATCAGCCGCTAAAACTTCGGCCCATAGATAACTATAATAACCTGCCGCATAACTATCGCCAAAAATATGTGCGAAGCTATTTTGAAAGCGATTGAATGCTGGTGTCGGTAAGGCGCGTGTTTGAGTACGAATGGTATCTAAGACCGTTTGAATTTGTTTGGATCCTAACGTTGGGTCAAAGGTCAGATGTAATTCAAAGTCAAACAAGGAAAATTCCAATTGACGTATCAATTGTAAGCTCGCTTGGAAATGACGCGTTGCGCGTAATGCTTCGATATGATGCATGGGCAAGCTTTCACTTGTTTTATGATGACGACTTAATAATGTCAGCGTTTCAGGCTCCCATGCAAAGTTTTCTAAAAACTGGCTAGGGAATTCGACTGCATCCCAAGGTACACCTTGTGTTCCGGCTAAATCGGCATAGTCTACTTGTGTGAGCACATGGTGTAAGGCATGTCCCATCTCATGAAATAACGTGATGACATCATCATGCGTTAATAAGGCGGGTTCATCTTGGTTGGGTGCTCTAAAATTACAATTTAAAAAGCAAACGGGCAATTGTAATAAATTATCTTGTCGTAAGCGTCGGCGTTCGCAATCCTCTACCCAGGCGCCTTCTCGTTTATGCGATCTGGCGTATAGATCGAGGTAGATATAACCACGTAAATGACCATGCTGGTCGTGGATCTCAAGAATTTGGACGCTAGGGTGCCAAGCTTCGGTATTGGGTACCGTTATGACTTTAATTTGAAAAACACGCTCTAAAATTTCCGTCATGCCACTTAATACTTGTGGAAAGGGAAAATAAGCTCTTAATATTTCATCTTGAATGCCGAATTGTTTGGCGCGTAATTTTTCGCTGAAATAGGCAATATCCCAATCTCGTAACGACTCTGTAAAGCCTTCTTGGCGCGCAAAGGTTTCTAATGTTTGAAATTCCTGTAAGGCATTTGCTCGTGTATTGTGTAATAACTGAGATAAAAAGTCGATGACTTCTTGCGCTGATTTTGCCATTTTGTCAGAGGCTAGCGAATATTCCGCATAGTTTTGGAAGCCCAACAGTCGGCTGAGTTCATGACGTTTGCTTAAAATCGCAAACATCAATTCACTGTTGTCTGGTTTAGAGTGTGTGTTAAGTGTGGTATGGATGGGTATTTGATCCGAAGCTCGTGTAACCCACGCTGTGTAAAAAGCCTCTCTTAATGCGCGATCGTCTGCGGTCGTCATAATCGATTGATAAGTGGGTCCATTTAAGGTCAATAACCAACCGGTTTGGTTTTTTTCGTGTGCCTGTTGTGCAGCGACTTCTATTACCGCTTCAGGCAAGCCGCTGAGTTGCGTTTTATCTTGAACCCAATATTCATATTGGCTGCTTGAATCTAAAATATTGTTTTCAAACTGAATATGATCTTGTGCCAGTTCTATTTGTAAGTCGCGGTAACGTTGTTGTTGTGTCTGATCTAAATAGGCACCCGCTAATTTAAATTCACGTTGTTTATTGTGAATTAATCTTTGTTGCGTGCTGTTTAAGTGTGCAAAATCAGCATGTTCGGCGATATGGTTAATAATATGATGTAGAGCAGTATTTTGTGCTACGCCTGTGTGCCATTCTGTTGCTAAACTTAGGCAAGTTTCATATTGATCGCGTAATGCGTTGGTTTCACTGACTGCGCATAATTGTTGAATGGGCGTCAAAAATTTAGCAACTTCATCTTCTATTGATTCGAGTTGTTTGATAACATCCCATTTTAAAGTGTCTGATGGTGATGTGGGTGTGTATTGCGTCGTTAATCGAGTTAAACTCTTTTGACTCGATTCAAGTAACGTTTTAAGCTCTTGTACAAGTGGTCGAGTATAAAGATCAGTCAGACTAGGAAGCGCTTTTTCACTGGGTACGGCTTGGGTTGTTATTGTCATATCAAGTATTGCTCCTATAATGCAGTTTAAACATCACCACTTTTATTTCTGTTCAATAAACAATATATTGCAGATATTTTCAAGTAATTTACCAGTGATGTGGAAAAGATGAACACAGCATACCCGTCAGGCCTAAGGTGGTGCCATGCATTATTATTAATAATAAGTTTGTTTTTGTTGTCAGGGTGTGAACGTACCCGACTGAACAAGCCGCCTATTTTTGATCTTTATACCTTGCCCGATTATGTGGCACAGCCTGCCGAACAAGGTTGGTCTGGGCAACAATTACAACAAGAGTTAGCTTGGGCTAAACAACAATTGAAGCAGGCCGAATCTACAGTAAAAAAACAGGCTCAATTGATCAGCACCTTGCGCAAACCAGCGACACGTTTCGCGCCGAATAAGTCTCAAGCAGATGTAGAATGGGAACAAGCAGAAGCCGCCTTGAAAAGTCGACGATATGTGGAGGCTAAATCACGCTTATCGCGTTTCCTGAGACAGTACCCTACCCATGCAGAATGTGCCAGTGCTCATTATTTCTTAGGTCAAATCATGCTGGTAGAAGGTAAGCCAAATGAAGCGCTATCCTATTTGACAACGTTCGTGAATCAATATCCGCGTAATAAGCGTATGCCTGAAGCGAGATTCAATATTGGTTTAGCGCATTATGCCAAAGGTGAGAACCAGCGTGCCTATCGTCTCTTTAATCAAATTCAACGTGAGTATCCGACTCGCCAAATTGGGCAACAAGCTAAACAACAGTGTCAGCAATTAGAAAAGAGTGGGGTGAGTGGATAGCGCGATGAGGATGGCATGTGGTATTGCGTATGAAGGGACACATTATGCCGGCTGGCAATGGCAAAAAGGGGTTTTGACGCTGCAACAAGCGGTTGAAGAGGCAATTAGCAAAGTGGCGGTCCATCCTGTGCGCGTGATGTGTGCAGGGCGTACGGATCAAGGGGTTCACGCATGTGATCAAGTGATGCACTTTGATACGACAACTGATCGTCCGTCCGATACGTGGGTGATGGCGTGTAATTATTATTTGCCAGCGGATATTCGTCTGGTGTGGGTGCGCTGTGTGCCTGATGCGTTTCACGCCCGGTTTTCGGCCTATGAGCGTTCTTATCGTTATTTAATTTACCAAGGTGCGATGCCTTGGTTTCGGCAATATGCATTGTTGTACCCTCGTCCTTTATGTATTGAATCAATGCAAGCCGCAGGTCAATATTTAATCGGTGAGCATGACTTTAGCGCGCTTCGTTCAGCCGATTGCCAGGCACGTTCCCCAGTGCGTCATGTGAAACAGTTATCTATTCATCAAAAAGATGAGTGGATTACGATGGATATTACAGCAAACGCATTTTTACATCATATGGTGCGTAATATTGTGGGTGTTTTAATCGAAGTGGGCCAGGGCAGACGTGCCGCTGATGCTATGCCTGCCCTGTTAGCCAGTCGAGACCGCCGACAAGCCGGCGTTACCGCCGCACCCCAGGGGTTGTATTTGCAACGGGTGCGTTATCCTCATGAGTGGCAGTTGCCCCAAGTGAGTGGTGATGCGATAGGTATGGACGTTATGATATGAGCATAGCTAGTTTATGCTGATTTAATGATCTTGTTTTAGGATGAGTCAAAAAGGTAAGGGTTGTCTTCCAGTGGACAACCCTGTTTGCGTAAACAATTTATGTGCTTAACGTTTAAGGTATAAAGCGATGACTTGTCAGACCAACTTGACTGCGATAATCATCTTGGATGTCGTTATAGGTTTTTTCAAAATGATCATACTTTTCTTTTAGGCATTTGTATTCTGAGGGGTTTAATTCACTGGGTTTCGCATTTAAGTAAAAATAGATAATGTCGCATTGTCGTAGCAAAATCCGATAAGCTTTCTCTAAATCATCTTCGTCATATGAGTTATGTAAAGGCATTTTGAGAAACAAGCGTGGATTATAGCGAATAGAAGGGAAAGCGAAGTGTAAGATAGTATCGAATATTTCTTTAGGTAGTGTCGAATTGCTCGAAAGATTTGTTCGATCATAAGTTTGCTCATCTTTGATAGCATGGACATGAGAGAACTGTTTTATCAGTGTCTGATGTACCCCTATTACGAGCTTATGACATACTGCTTCTCTTATATACAGCTCATTTAATGTTTGCGTCCATTCGTTGAACGGCATATAAGACACAACATCTGTGAAGTAGTGTAGGATAATTTGTTCTACTTGGCTGAGTTTTTTCAAGTCAAATGTTTCTTCTGATGTGTTGTTTTCAGGGAAAAGTAATTTCACCACTGGATATAGTGTTTTTGGAGTTCTTGCAAACCAAGGTAGTTGATTCTGTGAGTGCATGCAATACAAGCTTGTGTATTCGGTTATAGCTTGATTCAGTAAATGACTAACCTCATCGTTGTTAAGATTAAAATATTCTATTCTCTGTGTGAGACAATAGATTGCAAATGCAGTGCACGTACTCAATATAGCTTCTAAAGTAGCCTTTCCATTATGACCATCATAGGAATTGATTTTTGCGCCTGCGTTAAAGAGTAGCTGTGCAGCTTTTGGTTTATTATTTTGAATTGCCTTATCTAAAGGTGTTTGACTGTAATCTTTCCCGGCCTTTGCTTCAATATTAGCATTTCGATTGAGTAGTAACTGGATTACGGCTTTAGGATTCCGTAATTCTATTGCGTGATGTAAAGCTGTGAATTTTGCGCCGCCTTCGGCTTGAATATCAGCGTTACGATCTAATAATAATTCTATTGCTTTAATATTTCCTGAAAGTACTGCCTTATGTAAGGGCATATCATTATTTTTGTTTCGAGCTTCAAGATCGGCTTTTTTGTCTAATAAGAATTGCAATGTTTTAACCTTACCGTGCCTAGAAGCCAGGTGTAGCGCTGTTTCTCCATCTTGGTTTGGTGTCTCGATATCGGTTCCTTGATTTAATAATAATTCAATTATCTCTAATAGCTTATCTTCAGGGCGAATTGAAATAATTGCCATATGTAAGGGTATATAACGAATTTCACCTTCGGCATGCATGTCCATTTTTTTGTCTAATAAATAGCGTACAATTTCAACATTGCCTCCATAAGCTGCGCTATGCAAAACTGTCTGCAGGCCCACTCCTTGTATGTTGATATCTGCTTCCCATGTTAATAATAATTGCAACATATCAAAGTGACCTTCTCGAGCAGCGTAGTGAAGTGGTGCGTCACCACCGTAGCACCATGCCTTGGCATTAATATCCGCTCCTTGTTTTAGTAGTAGCTGCGCTATCTCGGTACTTCCTTTTTGAGCAGCGTAGTGAAGTGGTGTTCCGTAGGGCCATGCTGTAGCATTAATGTTTGCTCCTTCCTCTAGTAGTAGCTGCACTATCTCGGTACTTCCTGTGTTTACTGCTACATGTAAAGCACTGTCTTCTGGTATATCAGATTTGTGGCTATTTACATCAACCTGCTTTAGGTATTCTATAATCTGCTCTTTATTCTGTTCTTTGATTGCTTCAAATAAATCTTGAGTAGAATAAGATGTACTCTGGACAGGATTTGAGAATCGCCGCAAGTTGTCGCGTCTCTGAGCAGGAGTTAATAATCGCGATTTGTAGCGTCGTGGCATAATAATTTCCTCTAATAAAAAATGTAAACAAGTATTGCAGCTTTAACCTTATTTTAGTAAAAATAAAGGTATATCTACGAGTTAAAAATGTGTAGGTCAATAGACAAAGATGGTATAAAAATTACTTTGCTTTGTCGGATGGTTTTAGCCCCAATAGCTGATTTTGCTCAGTTTTGAAAATGCGAAACGCTTAATAAATTAAGTTAAAATGACTGGAGGGGCAATCATTATAAGTGGTGATTTTTACCTATGTCGTTTGTCAATTAAATGGCAGGGTAGGCGAGCGGCTGATACCGTGTCCGTATAGGGGTAATGGTGTGAGCATAGCGAATGTATACTCATTTGCGCTTCACTTCCTTCTGTGATGCCTTGTTTAGTTTACCTTATTCTCCTTCCTTTCATGCTGTCCATCTTCATTAGACCAGTATGCCTCGGAGTGGTATGGTGAATGTTACCGTCGTATGTAAAGAGAGGTTCCGTTTTCGTCGAGAAGGGCGCCTCGATCTAATAATAGCTGAATTATAACCAAATTTTTTAGCGCTAAGTAAAAGAACTGATTTATGTAAAGCCCTTTCCTAGAGAAAGAGAAAAGGCGCTTTATATAAAAGCTTATCTCAACAGTTATGCATATAGTCGGTCTTGTATGCAGCGTTACATGTTTGTTTATGCAAAACTAAATACTTCTATTAATCAGCCGCTCTCCCCGGAAAATCTACTAATACTCGATTAAAATTTATACGGTATTATATAGGCACTACGTTTAGCGTAGTGAGCATATTACTAACTAAAATGTGCTAAATGAGTATGGTGATACACCCCTCCATAAGGCTATAGAAAGTGATAAATCAGAGATGGTGACACTTTTGCTCGACAAAAGCGTTGAATCTGTTGAAGAAATAAAAACAGGTGACCCACTGCTTAAAAAAGCGATCTATTTAAAATAAGTGGATGTAGTGAAATGGTTATTAGAGCAAGGTGAGGATCCAAATGCGGAAGACCTAGAGGGTCAGGCACTGCTCAACTACGCTATCTATTATAATGCGTGCGAAATTGTGCAATATTTATTAGATGCTGGGGTTGATGTGAATCGGCTAGATGGACAAGGCTATTTACCACTGTATGCTGCATTGTGTTGGGAAAGACCGGAAATAATAGCGACCTTGCTTGACAATGGTGCGGATGTGCATCAGACGAGTATAGAAGGCACGCCATTTGAATATGCGCGCGACGTGTTGGGTGATCTGGGGTTGTTAGGGATTCAAGTACGCAATGTAGCATCAATGACGTCTTTCTTTGGAAGCCCCTCATCTTTAACGGAAGAAGATAACGATCCGCCTCCTTCTTATAACGACCAGCCGCCTTCTTATAAGGAATCTCAAGAACAACATAATAGAAGAGACAGGATGTATAGGGGTATGTAAAGAACCTACCTTTTGCACATCAGTGGCTGTACGAGGGAATTGTGTTCTTCACAGTTACCTCAATCCTTTCTTGCGCCTATTGAGCATAATAGTTATATGGCCAGTATCCCCTATGGGATTACCTGTATTTTCATCATGTTGCGCTTTTAGAAGAACAAAATTAAATATATTTCGTGCTCGACTAGAAACTGCTAAACTAATGCAGATAATTTATTTTGGTCTAAAGAGTGATGTTATGCGTATACTCTATTAAGTTTTAGAAACTAGCTCGCTCTTATTTAATGCTTTTTAAAGTGTTGAAAGAACGCTAAAAAATGTTTGATTGGGTACTTGCTTTATGTAAGATATTCAGTATATAATCACATTATATTTTCTGGGCATGCAATAGTGTTTCTAAAATAGAACTCATAAATATTAATTTAAAAGTAATTTTAGATAAGCTCTTGACTATCAATAAAACAAAGTGATATAGTGATGTTCAGTTGATGGGGTTTTTAAGAAATTAAATGCTCATCAATGCTTTTTAAATAAAAGCATTTGTGTCTACAAATCTTGTCTTATTAAAATAAAAACAAGCAGATCGTAGGCATTGTTTTGTTCAAAATACAGCCATGAAAAAGCAGCATTAAGTTGTGAAACAAAAAGGTTGACATTTAAAATAAAACAGTTAAGATATGTTTCTCGCTTAATGCGAAAGTTCATTTTGAAGTAAAAGTAGAGAGTGTGTGGGCGTTTGGTCAACCACATAATTTTATATTATGTGGGACTATAACAATATAAATGTGAGTAGAGTTTGATTCTGGCTCAGATTGAACGCTAGCGGTATGCTTAACACATGCAAGTCGAACGGCAGCATCATATAGGTTTACCTATATGGATGGCGAGTGGCGGACGGGTGAGTAATGCGTAGGAATCTACCTTAGTGAGGGGGATAACTTCGAGAAATCGAAGCTAATTCCACATAAAGTTGCAAAACCAAAGGCAGGGGATTCGTAAGAACCTTGCGCGCTAAGATGAGCTTACGTTGGATTAGCTAGTTGGTAGGGTAAAGGCCTACCAAGGCGATGATACATAGCGGGTCTTATGAGGATGGCCCGCCACACTGGGACTGAGACACGGCCCAGACTCCTACGGGAGGCAGCAGTGGGGAATCTTGGACAATGGGGGAAACCCTGATCCAGCAATACCGCGTGTGTGAAGAAGGCCTGCGGGTTGTAAAGCACTTTAGTGAGGGAAGAAGTAGGCTATGCTAATACCATAGTCTATTGACGGTACCTCAAGAATAAGCACCGGCTAACTCTGTGCCAGCAGCCGCGGTGAGACAGAGGGTGCAAGCGTTAATCGGAATAATTGGGCGTAAAGGGCGTGTAGGTGGCAGTCCAGGTTTGATGTGAAAGCTCTCGGCTCAACCGAGAAAGTGCATCAAATACCAGATTGCTAGAGTTAAAGAGAGGGCTGTGGAATTTCCGGTGTAGCGGTGAAATGTGTAGATATCGGAAGGAACACCAGTGGCGAAGGCGGCAGCCTGGCTTTATACTGACACTGAGGCGCGAAGGCATGGGGAGCAAACAGGATTAGATACCCTGGTAGTCCATGCAGTAAACGATGTAAACTAGCTGTGTGTGGCACAATGCCATGCGTAGCGAAGCTAACGCAATAAGTTTACCGCCTGGGGAGTACGGTCGCAAGATTAAAACTCAAAGAAATTGACGGGGGCCCGCACAAGCGGTGGAGCATGTGGTTTAATTCGATGCAACTCGAAAAACCTTACCTACTCTTGACATCCTTAGAATCTGACTGAGAGGTTGGAGTGCCGAAAGGAGCTAAGTGACAGGTGCTGCATGGCTGTCGTCAGCTCGTGTCGTGAGATGTTGGGTTAAGTCCCCTAACGAGCGCAACCCTTGTCCCTTGTTGCTACAGGTTAAGCTGAGCACTCTAGGGAGACTGCCGGTGATAAGCTGGAGGAAGGAGAGGACGACGTCAAGTCATCATGGCCTTTATGAGTAGGGCAACACACGTGCTACAATGGGATACACAATGGGTCGCTAGCCCGCGAGGGCATGCCAATCTCCAAAGTATCTCGTAGTCCGGATTGGAGTCTGCAACTCGACTCCATGAAGTTGGAATCGCTAGTAATCGCAAATCAGCACGTTGCGGTGAATACGTTCTCGGGCCTTGTACACACCGCCCGTCACACCATGGGAGTGGATTTTGCCAGACGCCGGTAGACTAACCGAAAGGAGGTCGCCGTCCACGGTAAGATTCATGACTGGGGTGAAGTCGTAACAAGGTAGCCGTACCGGAAGGTGCGGCTGGATCACCTCCTTAACAAAAAAATTAAGAGAGATAGGTGTCGTACCAAGTGCCCACACACACTCTAATATTACGGGTCTGTAGCTCAGGGGTTAGAGCACACGCTTGATAAGCGTGGGGTCGATGGTTCAAATCCATCCAGACCCATTTTGAAACTGAATTTTTTGGGGCCATAGCTCAGTTGGGAGAGCATCGGCTTTGCAAGCCGAGGGTCGTCGGTTCGAGCCCGACTGGCTCCACCAAGGGTTTTAAGCTTATTATCTCGGGTAATAAGTGGATTGTTCATTTTGAATACGAAGTAGATAGATATAAAGCAAAAAATATAAATTAACCGTAAAAAGTTAATTTGAGGTATGTTGCATGTAGCGTTCAATAGTATATGTATATTTTTCAATTCGCGATTGTAGAATGGTGAGTTGGATTCTTAAAACAAGCAATTAAGCGCAGCGAGTGGATGCCTTGGGAGTCGAAGGCGAAGAAAGACGTGGCAGCCTGCGAAAAGCTTCGGGGAGTTGGCAGACAAACTATGATCCGGAGATGTCTGAATGGGGAAACCCAATTTAGGGGTTACAGCCTAAATTATCTTATTATGAATATATAGTAATAAGAAGCAAACCTAGGGAATTGAAACATCTTAGTACCTAGAGGAAAATAAATCAATTGAGATTCCGTTAGTAGCGGCGAGCGAATGCGGAGAAGCCATCACGAGATAGCTATTTATCTAGTTGAAAGATCTGGAAAGATCTGCCATAGAGGGTGAAAGCCCCGTAAATAAAAGATAGATAGTGAGACTAAGCGTGAGATAAGTAGGGCGAGGCACGAGAAACCTTGTCTGAAGATGGGGGGACCTTCCTCCAAGGCTAAATACTCTCGACTCACCGATAGTGAACAAGTACCGTGAGGGAAAGGTGAAAAGAACCCCGGCGAGGGGAGTGAAATAGACCTGAAACCCGCTGCGTACAAGCAGTAGGAGCCTATTTTTAATAGGTGACTGCGTACCTTTTGCATAATGGGTCAGCGAGTGACTGTCTGTGGCAAGCTTAACCGATATAAAGGGGAGGCGAAGGGAAACCGAGTCTTAATAGGGCGTATGAGTCGCAGGTAGTCGACCCGAAACCGGGCGAGCTAGCCATGTCCAGGGTGAAGGTCGGGTAATACCGACTGGAGGCCCGAACCCACTACTGTTGCAAAAGTAGGGGATGAGGTGTGGCTAGGAGTGAAAGGCTAATCAAGCTCGGAGATAGCTGGTTCTCCTCGAAAGCTATTGAGGTAGCGCCTTGTGTTAACCTATAGGGGGTAGAGCACTGTTTCGGTAAGGGGGTCATACCGACTTACTAAATCGATGCAAACTCCGAATACCTATTAGGTAATGCACAGGAGACACACGGCGGGTGCTAACGTCCGTCGTGGAAAGGGAAACAACCCAGACCATCCGCTAAAGTCCCTAAATCTAGATTAAGTGGTTAACGAAGTGGACAGGCCGAAACAGCCAGGAGGTTGGCTTAGAAGCAGCCATCCTTTAAAGAAAGCGTAATAGCTCACTGGTCGAGTCAGTCTGCGCGGAAGAATGAACGGGGCTAAAATCTAGTACTGAAGCGATGGATTCCAGCTTAATGCTGGAGTGGTAGGGGAGCGTTCGGTAAGCCGTTGAAGGTCAATTGAGAAGTTGGCTGGAGGTATCCGAAGTGTGAATGCTGACATGAGTAACGATAATGCGGGTGAAAAACCCGCACGCCGAAAATCTAAGGTTTCCTGCTCAACGGTAATCGGAGCAGGGTGAGTCGACCCCTAAGGCGAGGCGGAAACGCGTAGTCGATGGGAAACAGGTTAATATTCCTGTACTAATATTAATTGCGATGGGAGGACGGAGAAGGCTAGGTCAGCCGATGATTGGTAGTATCGGTTTAAACTAGTAGGTAGGATTTCTAGGCAAATCCGGAAATCTAATACTGAGAGGTGATGACGACCGCTTAATGAAAGTTAAGTGGGAAGTGATTGATGCCAAGCTTCCAGGAAAAGTCTCTAAGCATAGATTAATATTAATCGTACCGTAAACCAACACAGGTGGATGCGTCGAGAAGACGAAGGCGTTGAGATAACTTGAGTGAAGGAACTAGGCAAATTGGCACCGTAACTTCGGGAGAAGGTGCGCCTCTTGATGTGAAAGACCACGCGTCTGTAAGCATCGAGAGGTCGAAGAAACCAGGTGGCTGCGACTGTTTAACAAAAACACAGCACTCTGCAAACTCGTAAGAGGAAGTATAGGGTGTGACGCCTGCCCGGTGCCGGAAGGTTAAGTGAGGGGGTGCAAGCTCCTGATCGAAGCCCCGGTAAACGGCGGCCGTAACTATAACGGTCCTAAGGTAGCGAAATTCCTTGTCGGGTAAGTTCCGACCCGCACGAATGGCGTAACGATGGCCACACTGTCTCCACTCAAGACTCAGTGAAGTTGAATTCGCTGTGAAGATGCAGCGTACCCGCGGCAAGACGGAAAGACCCCGTGCACCTTTACTACAGCTTTATACTGATTATTATATGTTATTGTGTAGCATAAGTGGGAGGCAATGAACTTTTCTCGCTAGGGAAAAGGGAGCCATCGGTGAAATACCACTCTGTAACATGTGATAATCTAACCTAGAACCCTGAATCGGGTTCAGGGACAGTGTATGGTGGGTAGTTTGACTGGGGCGGTCTCCTCCGAAAGAGTAACGGAGGAGTACAAAGGTACCCTCAGCGCGGTCGGCAATCGCGCATTGTGTGCAATGGCATAAGGGTGCTTGACTGCGAGACATACAAGTCAAGCAGGTGCGAAAGCAGGTCATAGTGATCCGGTGGTTCTGTAAGGAAGGGCCATCGCTTAACGAATAAAAGGTACGCCGGGGATAACAGGCTGATACCGCCCAAGAGTTCCTATCGACGGCGGTGTTTGGCACCTCGATGTCGGCTCATCACATCCTGGGGCTGAAGCAGGTCCCAAGGGTATGGCTGTTCGCCATTTAAAGTGGTACGCGAGCTGGGTTCAGAACGTCGTGAGACAGTTCGGTCCCTATCTGCCGTGGGCGTTTGGAGATTTGAAAGGGGCTGCACCTAGTACGAGAGGACCGGTGTGGAGGTACCGCTGGTGTGCCGGTTGTTTCGCCAGAAGCACGGCCGGGTAGCTATGTACCGACAGGATAACCGCTGAAAGCATATAAGCGGGAAGCCCTCCTTAAGATGAGATCTCCCTGGGAATTTATTTCCCCTAAAGGTTCGTTGTAGACGACGACGTAGATAGGCGGGGTGTGTAAGCATTGTAAGGTGTTGAGCTAACCCGTACTAATTAACCGTGAGGCTTGGATTTTAAGAATCCTACTGACCATTTTAACATGTTCATACTAAATTGCTTTAAACAACCAGTTTGCCTGGCGACAATAGCGAATAGGAACCACCTGAACCCATCCCGAACTCAGCAGTGAAACTATTCTGCGCCGATGATAGTGCGGGGTATCCTCCGTGTGAAAGTAGGGCATTGCCAGGCATTTTTTTTAAGTTTTAGTACTTAAGGTAAAGGAAGACACATTACTATCTACTCTCTAAGGAACCTATAATGCGTATTGGTATTTTATATGGTGGTAGTTCACCTGAATATGAGATATCACTTCAATCAGCACAAACTATCATTCAAAATTTAGATACAACTAAATTTACACTCGTTCCTATTCATATTACACCACAATCTCAATGGATTGTGTATGATACCCAATTTTTGACATCTCATTCTGCTTCTAAAGCAGAACATCTACTTAAAACCTATTCTACTATTCCAAATCAATTACCCTGCGATGTCGTCTTTTCGGTATTACATGGTCGACTAGGTGAAGATGGGGCTATGCAAGGCCTATTCAATATTATGGATCTACCTTATGTGGGAAGTGATATAATCAGTTCTGCAGTTGGCATGAATAAGGTTATTGCAAAACAATTAGTTGCTTATCATCAAGCTGCTTCCATTGTCCCTTACTGTGACTTTAAATTACATCATTGGCACAATAATACTATTGCCTGTATACAACAGATTGAAAGCCAATTAACTTACCCTTTATTCGTTAAGCCTGTTAATACAGGCTCTAGTATAGGCGTGACATGCGTCGCAACACCGGATGAATTAAAACCAGCACTAGAGCATGCCTTCCAATATGATTTGCATATCATGGTCGAGAAAGCCATGGTGGCTGATGAAATTGAAGTGGCTGTACTTGAACCTATGCAGTATGGTCAACCTCCTTTAGTCAGCACGGCTGGTGCCATTATTCCGCAAAAATCATTTTATTCGTATGAAGCAAAATATTGCGATAAATCAGGCGCTAATTTAGAAATGCCTGCTAATCTAAGTAATGAGCAACTTCATATAGTACAAGCTCAAGCGCGTCATATTTTTACAACACTACAATGTGAAGGGATGGCACGTATCGATTTCTTTTTAGATAAGATCACGCATCAGTTTTATTTTAATGAGCTTAATACATTGCCTGGGTTTACAGCAATTAGTATGTATCCCCAATTATGGGCAATCTCGGGGAAGCCCTTACCTGATCTATTAACACATTTAATTCAATTAGCTATACAGCGACATGAGCGACAAGCACAATTAAAGCGTGCTCGTTAGAGTCAGTTGTATGCGCTATTTCCAATGGCGACTCTCTAAATGATATCGATAAAATCGTGTTTAATGTATTCATTAAAGCACGTCAGTAACTTTCAGTAGCATCACTAGGCTATACGTAAAGTGTGTTAATTAACGCTTGTAGTATGTTATAGTATAAAAAAATAACAGTGAAGTTATGAGAATGAAGGTTAAATTATGGACAATCCAATGAATACGTGCTCAGCTAATACGCCCAAGAAACTAACAAGATATTATTTCTATCCACCAGAGCACAGAGTGATGACTCAACTCAATTTTATTGAATCCGAGCTTAATAAGCTTTTAAAAAAAATCAACAAAATCAATGCTGAGTCATCACAATCTGATTTATTATCTCCTACAGCACAACACTACTTCTCAATGAAGCAATCTTGTTCGTATTGTTTCAGTTTATTTGTAAGATCAAATCATACTGACAGTTTCTTTAAAGATTTTTATATCGGTTTAGATTATGATCAAAAACAACCTGTACAATTAGCGGAGAGTGGTAATCTACATCAACATGCTTTCATGCATTTATTTTCGACGCCTCAGTTAGCACAGGCGCATCAATTGAATGTCGTGACTATACAACAGCAGCAAACTGATTTATTAAAACGAGCACATCAACCATTTTCTCTAACGGATACTGATAAAACTTTATCAGACAGTGATCATGTTCAGAATTTCAATGATCCCAATACGATTGCTGGTATTCCAGCCCCATCGCAATATGTGTCACTTATCTCGGGTCAACAGTATGCTGTACATCAATTTATTACTCAGATGCTTAAGGGTTTGATAAACGACGCGATTCGAGTGCGTGAGGCAGTGTCTCATCAATTTGAGGAAGCACGGCGTTGGAGAACACGACTCCACCATAACGGTACATTTAAATTTGTAATACCAAAAGTAAAAGGGTTGGTTGTTTCATTCGAAGATAGATTAAGGACGCAATCTGCAGAATTGATTTATTATTTAGATAGTGCATACACAAAGCAAATACAGCATGTCGAAAATCAACAGCGTTATACAAAGCAATTACGTTTTTATAGTGATGCGCTTGAACAATATGTCAGTAGTCCGCCGCATGGCACGCACATTTCCGGCGAACTTCCTAGTATTGTACAAAACCAATTACGGGTTGCGCCAGCGATTAATGATACTGATCCAATCAAATCGTATCATGATCATGATGCTGGTAGGATAACGGTGGCTTCACTGTTAAATTAAGCCTTGAAAACAATAGCTCAATATAAAACTGAATAGTGTTTAGAGTAGGTCAAATGAATGAATCGGGGTGAGAGGATTTGAACCTCCGGCCTCTCGCTCCCGAAGCGAGTACTCTGCCAGGCTGAGCTACACCCCGTTAGCTTATTTCTTTACGGTTTGAATTTTGAGTTGATCATGCTCTAATGAAATATAGACATTCGATTGTAAAGCATTATTCTGCAAATCTTCATGTAACCAATAATGACCTGCAATGGCGACTAGTTCGGCTTCTATATAGTCACAAAAAATATAGGCATTACTATTATCGGAAATACCCGCCAGGGCTCTGCCTGATAGTTTGCCATAGACGTGAATGTGACCTTCAGCTAGCAATTCAGCGCCTGGGCTGACAGAGCCTAACACGATAAGGTCACCTGTCGCGTAGATGCGTTGTCCTGATCGCACATGTTGCTTAATTACTTTTGCAGTACGCGCCGTGCTTTGTGTAGTTGCCTCAGGTAACGGTGCTTTATTATCTTTCGTTTCCTTGGCGTTTAGTGGAAAAATACTCAGTTGTAATGCTTTTGCATCGGCTTGTTGTGCCGGGGTGCCGCCTTGTATGCCAATGGGCATAATACCATGAGCGCGTACACAATCCACGATTTCCGATAAGTTAAACAAAGGAAGTTTCTCAATATGCTGTAAATCGAGAATAATCGGTAAATCTTGAAAAAAGAGGGGAGTTTGCTTGACCCAATCTTGTAATTGTTGCGCTAGCGTTGGAATATTACCATTCTGTAGTTGCAGTGCCGTAAGTGTATAAAAACTGGCTTTTAGTTTAAAGGCATTAGCAGTCATAAATTATTAATATACAAGGAATAATAGCGAATGAGTAAAGTCAGCATTATGAAGTACGTTTTTCTGATTCTATTAAGTACCCCACACCCCGAATCGTCTTAATAAAAGGCGTAGTTAACTTTTTACGTAAGTTATGAGTATGCACTTCTAATGTATTACTATCAATTTCTTCTTTCCATCCATATAAGCATTGTATTAATACTTCTCTGGATACCACTCGACCCACATTTTCAAGCAATTTTTGAAGTAATGCAAATTCTCGGCGTGAAATATGTAATCGTTTGCCCAACAGTGTAACTGTAAAAGTATTCGGGTCTAAGATAAGATCCCGATAAATAAGGTTGGGGTGAGCTCGGCCTGTCATCGCGCGTCGTTGTAGTGCCTGTAATCTTGCCGACAATTCAGCTAAATCAGGTGGCTTCGTGACGCAATCATCCGCGCCATTATGTAATGCTTTTATACGTTCTTTAATTGCACCTGAATCGGCAAGCACTAAAATGGGGGTTTTGTATCCGTTTTCTCGTAAATTTTTTAATACAGCTAAACCTGATTGTTTAGATAGTTCTAAATCTAATATCAGTACATCAAAGATCTCAGTTTTAATAAAAGAACACGTTAATTGATTATACTGTATCCAGTCTATAGTGTAGTTATATTGTTTTAAACCACTGGAAATCATATTTCCTATGGCCGGATCATCTTCAATTAATAAAACTCGCATAAATATGTATCAAATTTTAAAACGCTACAACCGAATGTATGTAAAGCGTAGGCGTATCTTTTTGACAATGGTCAGTATAATCATGTTACCGACTGAAAGCTATAATTTTCACCTATAATTAATGAGATCCAGTCAAACGTAGTGTGCTGCAGCTGCATAAAGCCTGAAATGAAAGCCCCTTAGCATTGTAAACAGAGGCCAAACCCATTATAATTAAACGAAGTTGGCTAGACAACCGCTGTATTATAATACAGAGGAAAGTCCGGGCTCCATAAGGCGCGGTGCCAGGTAACACCTGGGAGGTGAAAGCCTACGGAAAGTGCCACAGAAAATAAACCGCCTTAATGTCGTTAAGGTAAGGGTGAAACGGCGTGGTAAGAGCACACCGCTTTGCTGGTAACAGTGAAGGCACGGTAAACCCCACCGGGAGCAAGACCAAATAGCAACCGCTGCTATCTGCTTAAGATAGCGAAGTGTAGCCTGCACTTGGTTCGGGTAGGTCGCTTGAGGCATTAGGTGACTAATGTCCTAGAGGAATGGTTGTCCACGACAGAACCCGGCTTATCGGCCAGCTTTTTTTTCTTTTTAAAGTGCGAACGCGATATCATTACAATCAATCGGAATAGCGTTTTCATATTGCCTTCTTGAATGAGCTAAATGCACCGCACTTCATGTGAAATATACGTGATTAACACGTAATAGAGCTTATTATGTATGTGCATGACTTGAGTTTTAAATTATAATACCTATCTTAGTAGTGTCCATGCTTTTAAAAACAATGCATCTATCCTATTTCAAATTTATTTATTTTAGCGTATGATTTCAAGTAGGAAGACCTAATTTAGAAATTTAAATTATAGCCATTTTGTTCTGAATAAACGCAGGTTTTATGCTTCAGTAGGAGAGCGATCATAATGAGTACACACCTAATCCCATCTCAGCTTGACCTTGTTTCAACGAATAGCTTAGATGCGTATTTACATCAAATCAAACAGATTCCTGTATTAAGCGCAGAAACAGAGCAAGTGCTAGCCAAGGATTTATTTCATCATAAAAATCTAGAATCAGCACGTAAATTAGTGGTATCTAATTTGCGTTTTGTGGTGTATATAGCACAAGGTTATGCTAATTATGGTTTAGCTATGAATGATTTGATCCAAGAAGGCAATATTGGCTTAATGAAAGCAGTCAAACGCTTCAACCCTGATATGAAAGTCCGATTGATTTCATTTGCAGTGCATTGGATTAAAGCTGAAATCCAAGAGTTTATCTTACGTAACTGGCGTATCGTCAAAATGGCGACTACTAAAGCCAAACGAAAATTATTTTTTAATTTACGTAAAAGCAAACAACACTTAGGGTGGGCTACGCATAAAGAAGTGCAAACAGTCGCCAAAGAGCTGGGTATTAAGCCAGAAACGGTGCGTGAAATGGAAATGCACATGAGTGCACAAGACATGAGCTTAGAAAATTATTCTGATGAAAGCCAAACTGAAGATAATACAAACCAAAGCCGATTGCCGATGGTCGCTTTTTCAGATTCTCGATATGATCCTGAGAAGTTAGTCAGCAATCATGATTTCTCTGAATGGAGCAGTCATTCTTTACATCAGGCGCTTAAAACATTAGATGATAGGAGTCGCGAAATCATTACACAGCGTTGGTTAAATGAGCCTAAAGCAAAATTACGTACCCTTGCAGAATATTATGGGGTATCGATGGAACGTGTACGTCAATTAGAACGTAATGCCATTCAAGTTCTGCGCAATGCGCTTGCGAGTGAAGCAGCTTAATGCTGAGTTGGTTTATGAAGCCTGCTGCTTACGTTAGTGAAGCAGATCAATTACTAGCTAAAATACGCAGACAAGGCTTAAACCGCACCATCGGAGGTGATAAGCAAAGTGCTTATCACCATGCTATACGGCTTAAGCGCGATCAAAAAGAAAATTAACCTAAAATAGCCTGTACCTTCAACAACCCCTTAATTAAGCGATCGATATCGGACAGTGTATTATAATAACCTAACGATACACGGGTCGTGGCAGCTACCTGAAAATACTGCATCAATGGCATAGCACAGTGATGCCCAGCACGTACGGCAACGCCTTCTTCATTTAAAATAGTGGCGACATCATGTGAATGGATATCAGAGAAAACAAATGAAATGACCGCTTGTTTGTGCTCCGCTGTGCCAATTACGCGAAGTTTTGGTATGGCTCGTAACTGTTGATGAGCATATTGAAAAACAGCATCTTCGTGTGCGTGTACAGCCGAAATGGGTAGAGTGTTAATATAGTCAATCGTAGCCCCTAACCCAACGGCTTCTGCAATCGCGGGTGTGCCGGCTTCGAAACGATGAGGGGGTGCTTGATAATCAATATGTTCAAAACTAACACGATTAATCATTCCACCTCCACCTTGCCAGGGGGGCATATCCTGTAGATGTTGCAATTTGCCATAGAGTACGCCAATGCCTGTAGGGCCGTACAGCTTGTGGCCTGAAAACACATAAAAATCACAATCCAGTTGCTGTACATCGATTGCACGGTGCGCGATGGCTTGAGCCCCGTCCAGTAATACAGGAATGCCGCGTGCATGGGCCAATTGAATCAATTGCTGTACAGGATTGAGTGTGCCTAATACATTAGATAAATGTGTAATGGCTAATAAACGGGTACGTTCATTGAGTAAATCATCAGCCGCCTCTAGCGAGAGTTCACCGGCCTCGTTAATTGGAATCACTTTAAGCTGAGCACCGGTTTCTGCACAAATACGATGCCAAGGCACGATATTGGCATGATGTTCCATATGCGAAATGACAATACTATCACCCGCTTGAATACGAGGCCGTATATAACTTTGGGCAACTAAATTAATCGCTTCAGTGGTGCCCCGTGTAAATATGATTTCTTCTGCATGCTGAGCATGAATAAAATGCTGTACTTTGTGACGTGCTTGTTCAAATAAATCAGTGGCTTTTTCACTTAATGTATAAATACCACGATGCACATTACTGTAGCTATCACTGTAAAAACATTTTAACGTATCAATGACGATTTCTGGTTTTTGGGTACTAGCGGCATTATCTAAATAAACGAGTGATTTGTCTTGAATCGTTTGATTCAAAATAGGAAAGTCGTTGCGTAAGTGTCGAGGGTCAAACGGTATGGTCGTCATAGCGGTATGATGAAAACAAATAGATGGAAATTGCTTTTACCGCGCTATAGTAACATAGTTTAGGTGCGCCTTAACATGGCCGTAACCCCCATTTGTCATGATGGAGGTGGTGATCATGATTAGTTGAAAAAAGGTTGTTTTGAGTACTGTGGATGTGCTCTTAAATGTGTCAAAACACTGTATAAATCGATACTCGGTTGTAGCTTATCGCGAATAGAGCATAAATAGCTTGATACCGTTTTGGGTGAAATGGTTAAAACAGTGGCCACTTGTTTGTAACGTGGATCTTGTACCATCGCAAGCAACGTACGTAACTCTTCGTAACATAATGTTTTGTGGAAGCAATGCGTGATCTTAAGATAGACCATCATTTTTTCAACGGCTTGCCCTTTATTGGGATAATAATATTTGTAAATATCAAGTAAATATAATAAATGAGTATGTTGGGTTAAATCGAGTGCAATACCTGCTGTTGCAATGGGTTTATTATGCATGCCATAGATGGGTGTAATAATCGAGCGCCGGATTTGGGGAAAACCATTGTGTGATAACAACGTTTGAGTAAAAAGACTTTGCTGATTATCGCGAATGGCCTTATCCTCATTGAATGCAATATTTTCGACTTCTTGTTCCGCATTGATGAAATAAGGTACTTGTGTCAAGATTTCATATGCACTCATTCCCTCCATCCCTTCCTCTGCTAATCCCCAAAATTTCGCACAAATTAGGTTATGCATAGTGACTCTTTTAGTATACAGATCTTTAATGCAGACCGAAAAAGGTGAGTTTTCGCTAAATTTCAATAAAAACTCACCTAATGAATTAAAACGTTTGGGCAAAAAGAAAGCGTCATTTAAGTGTTCGTTTTGCATAATAGTGCCTATAAGGGTAGCAATGATATAAAAACACAGTCACTATTAGCATGCAAAATAGAGTGTTTAAGATCAATATATGCCCGATATGGATTTTAGGGACATATTTTATGATAGCGCCAATAAAATTAAATGGTAAGAAATAAGGTATTTAAACAGACTGGATATGTTTAAAGCTTATTTCAAAGTGCCTTCAGTATAAAAAGGTTCAAATGTGATGTGCTATAATATTGCATGCGTTTGCAGCTTTTAAATCAGTCGATTCATCAAATACAGCGAAATAATGGTCGACTGTAATGCAATTTTTGGAGCAATTTGATGTCCACTAAACTAATGAGATGGAGGGCATATCAATACGTGTTAGGTTGTCTCAGGGTATAGGGTAAAACCCAATACCCAATGTTTATTTAGTTTCATATACTAGTCTTTATCAGCCTGTATTATTTAATTAGCGCTTATGAATATAAAAGGTTCGCGTTTCAATCACTTATTGACTGCTTATCGGGTGCCAGTTGTTGTTGGAGCTTGTTTATTATTTGGGGGAATACTTTTTATGATGCCTTACGGTTCGTTTTGGAAACAGTCTGTTCCTACGAGTGTGTCTGCCCATCAGGCGCAGCCGAATGCTTCATTAATTGATGCGCAAGATCAACCTCATCCCACATTATTAGAGCTTTTCAGGGAAACGGGAGTCAAATTAGCCGATACCCGCCTAGAGGCTCTAGAGAAAGCAGCGCAAGAGAACTGGTTTGGTGGTGGCAAAGAACGTTGGTTAATGGAAGGTACACAGCTTGGGATGGATAAATAACAAAAAATTGTTAATTTATTCGAGCATCTGGGAATAGTGCAAGCGGTGGATGCTCAGTATATAGGCGAACAAAATGCATATGATTATGTGTTGGTACATGGTGCCCTAGCCAAAGGGATGAAAATGCGCCTTGATCACGTAGAAGCACTTGCGCAAAAAGGTGTGCATTTCAAAGCAGTCATGTTTTTAACAGGTGAAAGATCCCTTGTAAAAGGTAAAGAAGATGAATGGATAGCCAAAAACTTAACGACTGAAACTCAAGTGATGCAAGACTTATGGCAAGAAAAACAACTTTCCACTCAATTCAAACAACCCGTTACTGTAATGAGTGCACCTAATAAAAACGTATTGAACGAAGCTGGTGAAACAGTCATCATAAAGCGTCCCGGTACCGCAGATACCATTCAGACTTGGTTGGATAAAGCATGTCCTAAACCAGGTAGCAAGATTGTAGCGATTTCGAGTCAACCGTATGTGCGTTATCAACACGCTATATTAGAACGCTGCCTCAAGCAGTATTGTCTTGATCATCATTATGATGAAGCCGATTTTCATATCGAAACCATAGGTGAAGGAGTAACTTTACCTAAAGAGCCAGAAGCTCAAGCACAATTTATTGCCATTTGTTTGGATAATCTGGCGCGCTGCTTGTATGAAGCCAAATTGTTAAACGATATAAAACCCACACAACACGCCGCACTTAGAAAAAGTGCTTAATTAATCATGTTAAATAATATCCACCTGGCTGCAAAGTTAGGTGGGTAGCGTATCACGCTTATCTATATTAGTATGTCAGTAAAAAAGACAATTAAAGCTATAAATATTAAATAAAAACCTTTAATAAAATAAATTTGACAAAAAATAATTCTGGTCTATTATTAGCGATAGTATGTGATTCAGCGTTGTGCTGAGCCCACGATAGCGTGTTATACTGCCATTGCGATGATATAGACTATTATGATGCGGATGCCGAATAAAATGTTGATTGATACATTAACGATTGCTCAAAACTTAATTTCAGCGGGTATATCGGATGCTCATGCTAAAGCTTTTGCTAAAGAATATGCGAACTTGATGCAAACTCAAATCGACCAATTTGCAACTAAAGACGATTTAGAACACTTAGGAGTGCGTTTAGATGCGAAAATCGATACAAGATGTCATGAGTTAGAGAAAAAAATCGATACGAGATGTAACGAACTAGATAGGAAGATCGATACAAAGTTTAATGAACTAGATAAAAAAATTGATACGAAGTGCAATGAGCTAGATAAAAGAATAGATCGGTTGGAAGGGAAATGTGAGCAGTTATATTTGCGTGGTATTGCTACGATAGGTGGTATGATCGCAACAGCTGTTGGTCTCATAATCGGTTCTATGAAGCTATTCCTAACCTAATCATTGCTCATCTGTTAAATGCTATGATCATGCGCATAAAACGCTTGTTGCTGCCAGATTTCAAGAAATTGTTGGCCCACCATAGTGACATCACCGGGCCCACCTTGATCAACTAACTGAGTCACTGCTAAATCAGTAAAGCCGCATGGATTGATATGCTGAAAAGGCATTAGATCCATATTCACATTGAATGCGACGCCATGATAAGAATAGCCATTTTTAATGCGTAGTCCAACGGATGCAATTTTAGCCGATTCAATATAAACGCCTGGTGCTTCGCGTTTTGCATAAGCTTCAATGCCATAACGCCCTAAAAGTTGTATCACCGTATCTTCCAATGCACTAACCAGTGTTCGGATATTACATTTTAGTCGAGCCAATCGTAATAATGGATATACAATCAGCTGGCCTGGTCCATGATAAGTGACTTGCCCGCCGCGATCTGTTTGAATAATCGGTATCGATGTTTTTTGTAAAATATGGGTTGGATTTCCATTTTGGCCTAAAGTGTAGGTAGGCGGGTGTTCCAGAAGCCAAATTTCATCCGGTGTCTGCAGTGTGCGTTGGATAGTAAAATCCCGCATGGCATCTAAAGTAGCGGCATAGTCACATAGACCCAAGTGACGCACGCGAAAAGGATAATGATCAGACATAGACTCGTGTGAAATCCAAATCCACTATTATAAGCGAAAACTCTTAAAGAGGGTAAAGGTGTCGGAATGGAAGTGTCACATAATACATTATTATGCGCTTCAAAATGATTGAGTAACTGGATAATAGTGGCGTGGCCTTTTGATTTTATAATTTAACACAATAACTTTCGGTGTGTTAAAAATGATTTACATTTTGAATAATTATTTTTACGCTAGAGATATAAAGTGGCTTGATAAAATAACCTGCTGCACGGTATTTCATTCATTACCTTAGAGGTGTCCTATGCCTTACCACAATGACCAACAGTTACCCGATAGCGTACGCCATGTGTTACCAGCCCATGGACAGCATATTTATCGAGAAGCTTTTAATCATGCCTGGGAAGAATATAAAGATGAAAACCGCCGGACAAAAGGCGGATCACGCGAGTCTGTTTCACATGCCGTAGCCTGGTCGGCTGTCAAAAAGCAATATACCAAAGACGAGAGCACCGGTCATTGGATAGCGAAATCACATCGGTGATCCGCTAGGCATTAGTGTGTGCCCAACAATGCATTTATATGGACATATAAGCTTTTGGGCACACACTAGACTTGAAGGGTGTT
>JAPDKQ010000183.1:0-27458 GCA_027569665.1 Aspergillus bridgeri | reverse complement strand
AACAAGCAACATCCAACGGCTGACAGAGGTGCGATGATCCGGTAGGCATACAAACAGGAATAACATTGTTCTGATAACAGATGTCATCAAATTTGGGCGTCAAGTGTGATTCATGGCCATCAAGAATCAAGAGGCTATATTTACCGACTCGGCGGTTGGTAATCCACGGAACGAAGTGATTTTCAAGCCAGTGTAGACTAATTTCGTTACTCGTCCAGCCGTTTGGTGATAAATTGATTCTCCATGTAGAAGGTAATTGGCTTTCATACCACCCCTCTATATGAACAGCTCCTTTAAGAATCAAGTACGGTGGTAAGGCCCAGCCAGCAGCGTTAATACACTCGATTGAAGTTACCCATTCGCGATTACCCGGCTGAACAAGAAACGGCTTTCCTTCACATGTTGATCGAGTAATCACTTTAGCCGTAGCGACTTGGCCCATACAAAAGCCCGTTTCATCAAAATTGAAGATGTCTTCATCAAGAATTCCGTATTCGCGTATAGCAAGTTGAACACGGTCAAACCAAGCCTGAATAGTCCTTGGATTCTCGCATTTCGCTCTTTTAACATCAAGCTGGCGGCTATATCGACTTTTCAAGGTTTCATGGCGAGCAACGAAATTAGATACCCATTTCTCGCCGACAGAGATATGTAGATCTTGATCACCGCGCTTTCTAAGCAACATGTTGGCCATTTCACGAACCATGGAGTTCCTTGGTGGCGCGCCGCGAGAATCAAGCGAGAGAATCCATTTTTCAAGCGATTCTTCTTCTCTCTCAGTCAATTTATGAGAATTTGGACGTATTTCCTGGCGAGAATGCCGTCCGTTTAAGCGATGTTGAAGAGTTGATCGAGAAACATGGAAAATCCGTGCCGCGCCACGTACAGAGGTAATTTGACCGTTTTTAATGGCTTGAAGGGCTAAGGCAATTCGACGCTCTTGATAAACCAAGTCTTTCGACGACTTCGGCATTTTTGATTGTGTGGTTGATGTTCTAATGGCCTGAATTCATGGAGGTGCGGGAATCTAGAAAGGGGTGGCTCGCTCGCTTACGTGGCTCGCTCGGGTGCCGATTACGTTAGTTAGTTAACTAGCTAAGCTTACTAATCACATAAGGTTCGATCCTTCCATTCAGAGCTCATCTGGAACCTCACTGTTGTGATTCAGAGGAAGGTTAATTCGAGTTTTATTCACAACTGAAAAGATGAGGTCTTATATACAAGATGAATATCAGATTGATTGGAAATCAATCTGATTCAATACGGAATAAATTCCGTATACGAAGCTCTATTGTCTGTTTGATCGAGCCTCAATTCACAACACTCACGACAACGAAACCCCGTGCGAGACTTACTCAATGAGCTCCCTCTGTCAAGCCCATCCATTCACTGCAGTCGGGCCAAGTGTGTACCACTTCCTTATTCCATTCGTTTCCTTCGGCAAGCTCTCTGCCTCGATTTCGGCTTCAAGCTGATTCCGGCTCCGCTCAAGGTGATCTAGACTGCTCCTCAAAATAATAGCTGGTGGGCTTACTAACATGGCTTCATATAACTAACTTTAGGATAAAATCCGTACCGAAGTCTCTGACGAAGCCATAGATATCCCAGATGCCGCGTTTTATGATGCCGCCAGTTCGACACCGGGGGAACTTGATGCATTATGGCAGGACGTAGCGGAAATATACAATGAGGTTGCCAAGGCCGAGGAACATGGGCAGGATGAGAATGCTTGGGGATCTGAAGTAATCCAGGCAGTCATTCGAAGACGCATCAGGCGCCATACCATCCTCCAAGTGAAAACGTATTAGTATCAAATGTCTGTCCATGGCGGGAGGCTCGCCATTAACTAAAGAACAGACAAACGCAGAATATCGAGCCCTGTCTCCTCCCCCGCCTACCGCACAAGAATGCAGTCAGCAAGCAGGTTGATTACATATTTCCATTTTTCGTCCGAGACCCGCAAGTGAAGGAAACCTAAAACTTTTGGAACAATTTTCCAGATCAAACAGTTAACCAGACAACAGACCCTTTTACAAAGCGTGCTGCTCTCTTTTCTGAAGTTGAAGTGAAACAATCAAATTGCGGTAACACAGAGGCACGAGTGCAACTTGCTATCTGGTTGGCTGCCGGGCTGGAGAAGTTGTCACGGTTACAGGGTCTCCATGGGGAGAAATCAGATAGTCGTGAGCTCTTACCAGGCATTGGATGGACAATAATAAGACATGACTGGAATATATATATTGCCTTTAAAGGTTACTTTGAAGGGCAAGACATGATCGTGAGTGGAAGCCGTACAAGATTTTCATACTGTACTAACGCTTTTTTGGTAGTATGTGGACGGACCCGTCGAAAGCCTCAGCGCCAGTACAAGCACATACTACGGGATTTTCAAGCTAATAAATCTTGTTCACAAGCTGTCATTATATGCCGAAGAGGTGTATTGGCCGTAGATGAAATCAGATATACTGACACGCACCCAGTCGTAAAGGATGATACTGTGGACAATACGCCTCGATAACACGCGAGCGACACATGAATGTGAAACACGATCTCGACGGCGTTATGAAGGGGAATGCGGATTTGTTTACATTGCGCACCTTGAGCGAAAGCGCGACCGATCTTGGCACGAGACACGAATATAACCTGCTGCCACAGATTCTAGACTGGTGAGAGACCGTGCCGCACCCGCCAATTTGGGGGCTGCAAGCACACAAAGAAGCCCTACCTTGGTCTGAGACTGAGAAAGAGAACTGTCCTCTTAAAGTAACGCACAAAGTCGTCATCCATCCTGGTTCCGTGCCTCTCCATTGACATCAGTTTTCGATAGTTCAAACTCTCCTCATCTCGAGCGACTACTCTTTGTCCTGTACTGGTATACGATCCGGAGGTAAAATTCATAGTTCCTCACACCTGATCCCTGTACTGACTCAGCGGGTGAGACTCAACCAGGAAGAATGATCCCAGAATCCCAGAAATCCTCAGGCAACACCAAAGCCCAGTAATTTGTGGGCAGAGCATCGCGGTCTTAGTCATACAGGGCTTCAACGTTCTATTTGTACAGAGTCCCAGGCCGCGGGTCCCTCGTGAATCAGCGGCACAGACAGAGGATCTCATCGCGAAGCTCAAGAAGCTAATCGAGAGAGTTTCAATTCCCGGCAAACTCAAATACAAACTCCCCCCAATCCCTCTATTCACGTGTGAGAAAGATGGTTAGAATACAAACAACTTTTTCCTTAACAGTTCAACCTCCCACGAGAAGCCAAAAGTATAAAATATGATTTAGACCCGAATCGAATTACCAACTTTCTATTGAAAAGAAGCCCAAGAGCACTATGCGAGGTCAATTTCAACGGGCGGACTATACTCTTCAGACTAATAGCCTCTGGCGAATATGTCTATATCGACGCAGCCGGCCTACTTCTTCACCGTGTTAGCAATCCACTCCGGAAGATGAGCGGTGATACACCATTGGAGACGGCCGTCTATCCGGACGCTTTTGGGTGATAGTTGAATACTTACAGCGGTGAGACGATTGGCGTGTCATTGGGCCGCGCGTGGTTCAGTGTCAGCACGACATCACCGTAGTTGATAATGGCCTAAAAGCTCTGGAACAGGTTCGGCGACGGAAGTCTGACGTGATACTAATGGACATCCAGATGCCAATTATGGGTGGCTTTGAATCGACGACCCAGATTCGCAGGCATGAACACCTGCATGCTCTCCCGCGCACTCCGATTATCGCTCTGACCGCTCATGCTATGTTTGGGGATCGAGAAAAGTGCCTTGCAGCTGGGATGGATGATTACTTGGCGAAACCACTGAAAGAAAATCAGATGATGGAGATGATTGTCAAGTATGGCAATTCACTGCACGGTGCTGCTTCGGTCCAGGAATGATCCACAAAGACTAAACCTGTCGACAACATGGTAACAGCAGAGCATACTGACTATTTCCTCCTTGCTCCATGTTGATTCAGGATGAGTATGATTCAAAATTCAAGGAGGAAAGGTGTTAGAAACGGGATATGGAGTTCCAGAGTTAAGTTGAAGAAGATTGTTATATCCGAGCCTAAGATTGGACCAAAGGCATTCTCTATGCTATAGTTCATGTAGCGTTCTTAATACCTCGTTCCTTCCAAATTCTCTAGAACACAACTCGCATCATAAAGTGCATCGTAGAGGCAGTAGTATAGCTACTAACCAGAGTGAAATGAGGCCCGCAAGCACGAATGTTTATGTGGATCTGGGATATATAAAGAGGCAAGGGAGCTATCGTTTACCGTGGAGATATGGTCAGTTGTGCCAGGACCTTATTTTGGTGACCTCCAAGTGCCGTCAAGTCTGGCACGGGAATGACTCCTGTTCAGTCCGGTAATCTCAATGATGCGAGAAACTTTATAGTGAAAAGTACAGCGAAGCTCATACTTGGAATAATGGTTTCTACATCGGCCTTAGTGCGTTCCTTAAAAATCGCGAGAAATCTATAATGCTACAACTGCAGTTGTCCTATGAGGCCTTCCGACCCTGATAAAGAACCTTGTATGTTATAGTCGAAAGTTATACGTCTGTTTTGGTCATGTATATTGTCATTCGCTACTGTACTTTTAGCTGACTTTCTGAGTTCTTATAGTAAGAGATATCCGATGTCCTTCGAATGAAGCCTTTGGATGAAGTAGGTAGTAACGTTGGGCCCTAGTAAAATTGGACACCATAGCCGTCTTATTTCAATTAGCAAGGTCCAGCGCCTACATCAGAATGGCGTGCTTCTTGCTCATTGGTTTTCCACTCTTTGTATTCATCATGCGGAGCTCCTAAGTCCGTTAGACAGACAATGACACAATAGATAGAATCGCAAACAAAAGACAATGTAGTTCTAGGGGTTATATACTGAAGTATGAAGTTTTCAAAGCCTAACTCGTCCAATTCAGCATTACATCTATCTTGTCAAAATCCTCTCATGGTATTCTCAGATCTATTTCCTTTGTCACGTCTTCCTGCGCTCGTGTTGTAGATGCCTGGACCAACGACTCTGTAGCGCAGTCACTCTTCTATAAGGGAAAAAACGCCCCATGTCCTTCCATGTCATTCCCTGTTTTTTAAGTATCACAATGAGGTCATCTTCCTCCTTTGTAAATCGACCACCGACCTTTGCATTGGACAAGTTCTCACGGAAATCTCCGTTGGGTTCCTGTCGTGGAGGGTTCCTGCTAACTGTGGGACGTCCATGCACATAGTGATGAAAGTCTCCCGGTAAACTAGGTAGAAACCCTCTAAGGACAAACGAGTTTCCAAGGCTGCCAGGAGACAGCTCTAAATATCCATGAACGGGTATTCTTTTCGAAGTGGAGGAACCACTTAAAACTGGACCTTCTGACCCTGCAGAATCAGAGTCATAGCTGGAAAGTAAAGAAGACGGTAGAGCTTCGCAAGAGTGGCGGGATGGAAATAGTGGGACTGGTCTTTGGGAATCGTTCTGCTGCTTCGTCGTTCTGGCAGATATGCGGCCTTTCCTTCGACGGCGGGTACGGTTTGCGTGCGGGTTTAACTCTCCTGCACTTTGGGCTATTGTAGTCGGACATTGAGGACCCGGCGTGCCTTCGCCTGAACTGCTGGTTTCGCCACAGAAGTCCAGGTCGGCCGGATCGTCATTGTCCTCACTGGATAAAGCTGGATGTTCATGAGAGTTAGTACACGATAATTTGGGGGGCACGACCACTTCGATGCGCGTCGTTGTTGGCCCACGAGAGCACTTAGTTTGGTCGGTCTGATCATCATCAGGTTTCTGTACTATCATAGACTGGCTTGACGCGGTGGTGCTTCGGCCGTACACTATGTCGGTGTGTGTAATGTCCGTGATCTCATGGGGCGAAGTGTTTCCTGCGCTGCCGAAACATGGGCCTACTACTGTATAGGAACAGCTAACGCATAAGCTCGTTTTCCTCATCCGCGTTCAGAAGAATTCATGAATCAAAGAAACTTACAAACTTCGGCGCTCTCTTCATGCTCTTCCCAGACACTTGACCCTTCGAGGTCATTCTCTTTCCTGGGCTTTTCATTACCTGATTGTATATTTCTAAGACCTCCAGAGCCTGAGACACGTTCGTCGGGTGAATCATTTCCTTGAGAGTGATTGGCGGGAGGTTTGGATGTTATCGCAGTATGAGATTCCAATGCCTCCAATGATGCTGGTTCTAACTGACTGATGTAACCTGGCCCTCCCGAAACACGTTCGTCGGGCTTTTCAGACTTTGCGGCTCCAGAGGTTTCCTCGGTTTTCGCAGTTAGACTCACTGAATTCTCTCCGACTAAATCAACGTCGGTAGTGCTGACGACATTTGGTCCGGGTAATCCACCTCTTGGAGGTAATGGGTCATTTTGTGGTACTATAACAGGGGGTTTCTTTGGTAGGGGATGATTTGCAGGCTGTATGTTTGGTAAAGATGTCGTGTGAGGGACAACGGTGTCTGTGCCTGGGGTGCTGGGAGGGTGGAGGGATAAGAGCTTTTTGTTGTGTAAACAGGGGGTTTGGGGTTCACAAAACCGAATTCGTGACATGTCTGAAGAACTGGCCCCTTGCAAGCAGTTCAAGTGACTCCACCTGGCTTAAAAGGTCACCGTCGGTGATTAGGGGAAGGAATAAGGGAGTGATCTGGGAAATGGGTTCAAGTTGATGATGAGTACTGTATAGGATGGATAGACGGCACAACCTAGCAATTCTAACGATAATTCGAGGGGTATACTTTATATTAGTATGAATTGATCAAGCTCCGACATTCTTTCAGAGACATTCCGGCAAGAATTGTCTGGACGGCGATTGGTAGTGGAACTTGTTTCACATAGGAACAGTTCCGTGCCTCCACTATCGGCCAACAGTTGGGCTGATTAGCCAAGTGTAGCTGAATGTAATGCTCCGCGGTGATAGAATATGTTTTGACCCAGAATGTTTGTCTGTATTAGGCATCGGTAGAAGTCGCAAGCTCCGCGGAATGCCACAGGCCCGAAGGAATAATCGCGTTTGCTACACCAGCCAAAGGCGAGGAGGGTGGATCGTGTCTCCGATTGGACAAGACTGTTTGATTTGGGAGAGCATGATCCTCGATTCACCCATCAACTCCTCAACATTAACCGTAAACTTGCAACTCTATGCACGAACACCGTCCCAGCTTGTTTCCGGAAGTACATGACCGTATCCGCAATGTTTTATTGAAAGAACTGAACGTTGCATTTTGAGATCTCGAGGACTGCCGGGATTCAACAATATGAACAAGCTGTCAATATCGATGACAGAGCGTCATACAGACGTCGCACAGCCAATGCTGAATTCACCAGGCCCGTCCAGTTCCGAGGAATGTCTGGTAGACCCGCAGACACCCTTCACAAAGCCGTGCCAAGACATCTGGAACTGTTCGAGAAGGGGGCGCGGAGATTTGGCGGAATGTCGCTTTACCGGAGGCGTCCACCGATGCACCGTCGTGGCTGAGCTGCGGCATTTCACGATAAAAGCGGCAGGGCAGAATCCAGTGAAAACAGCAAGGACGCCTTCCCTATAAAGGCAGGCACGCTAGCCATAGCCAGTAATCCGCCCCACTATTCGGACCACGGTAGACCCGATGGGGCAGGAGATGGCGGACCCATGGGCCCAAAGCGGCAGGACAACCACAAAAGCGGCACGACTGCACCGTAGGAGATTTTATAATTTTTAAGAACTTTCTAGAACTTTCTTATATCTCTTTATTTTTATAATTCTATAAATCTATAGTTTATCTCTCTAGCTATCTTTTTTTAGCTATCTGTTAGGGCCTCAGGGATTATATAATCTAGATTATATAACTTATTAATCTTATAGCTGTAAAATTAGATAATTTATTATCTTCTATAACCGAAGGAATAATAATATTAATAGTATTAGAAATGCGCAAAACAAGGAGTACTATAATATATATATATTACTAGTACTGATTCTACAGAAGAAGATCATAAAAAGATAAAACGCCTAATATATTATAATTAAACTAAATATTCCTAGATATAGAATCTTTAGAGCCTAGAGAAATGGGAAATATAATTTTATTAGTAGATTCTAATATAAAAATATATTAAAAATTTAGCATATTTATTAAAATTATCGGACTTAATGACTCTAAATTTATTCCTATACGGATAATAGTCGGATATCTAGCGGATCTAGTAGATATCCGCCGGATATTATATAATAATTAATAAATATTCGCTAATTATCCGTATAAGAATAAATAAAAAATCTTCTAGTCTAATTAAAAACTTATCTAATAGTCGAGTATTCTTCTAATCTTTTTACTCTAGTTATTTTAGTAAGTGTCTAAATACTATCTTTCTTATTTTTCTATATATACTCTATATCTTCCTCTCTTATTTTATTATGTCTTAATTCCAGCGTTTAGAAAGTTAATACTTAATATTTTAGTATAATAAATCTTTTATTAATTTAAATATTCTATAATTAGATGATTTTCTTAACTTCTTAAGCTAAGTAGGTTTTATAATAGCTTCCTTTTCTAAATATTCTCTCCCGCCTGTATAATCTTATTTTACTATTTATGTACCGTAATAATAATACTATATTTATTTAACTTCTACTATTAATTAGAGCCTCGCGATCTATAGATATCCTATTAAATAATATTATTTTAGTTAGTAAGAAAATACATTCCGCGATAAATTGATTTTTATTTTAAAGTAGTTTTTTCGCGGGAAAAGATATTATAATTATAGATTTCTCGCTTTATATTATTTTCGCGCCTTCTTCTTTAGAATACCTTGGATAATTCATGTAAATATATCTAGCTTTATTATAATAAAAATAGCTTTCCGCGGAGAGTTTATTTATCTGTTAATTCTTTAAGTTTCTTATCTAATAGCTATTTATCTGCGAGAAGTCTTTCATATTTTCTTATTACACGAATTCTTTAAGACTGTTTTTATAGATCTACGTCGGTCGCGATAGATTACTATACTACTTGTTCCCTTAGCTCGCGGGGATTTCTTTATTTATAGTTACTTGCGAGTTTACCGCTGGTAGGCTTGGTTAGAGTCTTATAATAAGAGATATTAGCTTCGTAGGTATACTTAGGAACTGATTCTACTTGTAAATCTTCTATTAAATCACGAATAGAAAAGATTTATAAAATAAATAAAGTAGGATATTCTCCGTAGAAAATCTTTCTAATCCTAATTCGTTCTACTGCTCGCGCTATCTATTAAAATATATGAATTCTTTTTCTTTATTATATAGTCGCATGCGGAGAGTCTTTATCTATATTATATATTACTTATTTACGGGATCTCCTAACTACTTTAGTAAAAACTAGTAAAGGCTTTTTTAGTTTTATAAAAGATTAATTTTTTTTTTAAGTTTCTATAGATCTTATAGGATAGAGTCTAAATATATTATTACGAGATTAAGATAATCTTTTTTTATAAGTTAATTTATTTCTTCGAATTATCTAATTTTTCGTGTGAATTTGTAATAATTCTTATAAATTAAGATTTAATACTATTCCTTCTTAGAGAATAATCGCGAAAGAAGAGATTATTTTAAAAAAAATATTATATAAATTTAAGATTCTACTCGCGTGTATTTCCGTGAGACTGGTTTAATACCTTATTTAATAATTTTAATATATTTAGCTCGTTTATAAATAGTCTTAATCGCCTCTACCCTTTCGCGAAACTTATCTAGGGAGAGATTTGCGTAATTTACTATCTTCTAGTCGTCCTAGCTTACGGCCAGGGTACCAGCTTTAATAGCTAATATTAATAGTCGCGAATAGTTAGTTCTTTTATTAAGATCGTAGATTAACTAGTTTCCGACTTCTTCGCGAGGGAGATAAGTGCCCTAAGGCGAATTATTACGAGGCTTAGTTTACTAACGTGTTATCTTTCTTAGTCCTATTATCCTTAACGGACGTATCGCGAAGTTAAGTATTAAAATTATAAGGATCTTAGATCTCTGAGAGATTTATAATAGGTATAAAAGATAATAATAACTAAGAAATAGATATTACGAGGTATTATTTTAAGAATAAAATTAATATAATAGATTAATGTTAAAGAATAGAACTCTGTTTTTCTATGAAGGTGAACTTCATGTGTATAATAACTTAGCCCGCGGCTAAGTCATTCGTGAATGGCTTCTATAGCTAAGTACATGTCGCGAGGGTCTTACAATATAGGTGCCGGTTAAGACTAAGATAATTGAATATATACGGCTACTGGTATAGACTAAAATAATAAATACTGATTATTAGTAATGTAATAAGGCGAAAGATATAGTCTATAATTTATAGTCTGCGACGACGCGATACATAATAATATATTAAGTTAAGAAAAGAAAAAGGAGAGAAATTAATACGGAATAGAACGTAGAATATAATAAGGAAAGAATTAAAGAAATTAGTTAAAAAATAGGGGAGAAATATGTCTCGAAAGATGTAGTGCGATAGTAATTATACGATAGGACGGATAATCGCGATCTATAATAATAACTCCTACGGCGTAGGGAGGCCATAAATAAGGGATTCTAAAGCTAAAAACTAGATAGAGGATGTAGATAGATATAATAAGACCGTATTATAAGTTTAAAGATAAACGAAGTAGAAATAAAAAGGAAATAAGAATAGAAATCATATATAGCGCTGCGAAAAGAAGATACTAAAAAAAAAGAAAAAGAAGAAGAAAAGATTATATCACGAAGGGAACTTAAAGAAAGACTACCTATATTTACTACTAGATAACCAGCTACTATTAATAATATTATTATATACTACCGTATTAGGCAATACACGACCTCGAAATACTGACTAATCAGAAATACCGGAACGGACGAACGCTAAGCCGGATGATTTAAGCTGCAACGCAGCACTTTCCACGTTCCGACGAGCCGCAGGAGGCTAACCTGGGGGAAAGTTGGACCGAAGCCCGGCATACACGCGGCCGCAGGCGCCTCAGGTACCCAAGCCACGGGGCCGTGGCCTCGAGAAGGAAGGGGGTAGACCTCGGCAGAGTCCGTCCAACAAGATCTGAAAGGTGTCCAAAGTCCATGAATACCGCCCAAACCCGCCCATCTACAAGGCGCTTACCGTATTTACACATATAATATATTGTATTACTAGTGTATTACTGCTGTAATGGGCGGACAGGTTAAGAGGTGTCCGTCCATGGACGGACTCTGCCGAGGTCTAGAAGGGGGCAGTTGTTATGACCACCTACCGCACTGCGCTCCTCTGGACCGCAGTGCGGGTAGGGCTCGATTGGTAGGGTAGTCTGGGTCACATGACCCGTCCATAGGGAAAAGGGGCTTTAGAACCACGGGTTCTGGAGACCAGCAATTAGTTCTATAGTCGCCGCACCCCTACCAATACGATCCCGCACTGCGTACCCAACACGTTGTCCACACTATCCCAGACCTCGGTCTAACAATCTAGTATAATATACTAATAGATATAAAAGATTATAAGACGGGTCGTATTAGCGGTATTAGCAGGGACCTATTATTATATATTAATAAAATTTGAACGCCGATATATTAGATAACTTACTAAATAGTATATAAGATAGCTACGGGTGTCTTAGCCATGGTTCTATAAGATATAATAATAGCAGGCTGATTTATCTTTATTAACCACGTAGTACGTAGCGAGGGTCTAGGCTAGACGGTGTAGATAGTATTAATATTATTCAGCGCCAGACTCTATCTATACTATTTAGTCCTTAGCAATAATAATATTTATCTTTTTAAACTAGGCAGCGAGGATCTTAGGCGATAGGGTATACTAAACGGTATATACTATAAGGAGGGCTGATAAATAAGTAAAGTATTTAGCGGCGATACGATAACGCGAAATATGCGAAGAGGGAGACGGTATCTTATTTTTTATAATATTAGTTAGTACTACAGTTCCAGAGACGGGGGCGGAATATAAAAATAGAAAGAAGATATTAAATACTTAAAAAAGAAAGATGCGTAATAGGCATGCAGGAGCCGGTTAAAACTAAGATAGTAGAATATATATAGCTATTAGTATAGACTAAAGTAGTAAATACCGATCGCTAGTAATATAATAGGATAAAAGATACAGTCCGTAATCTATAGTCTATAACGACGCGATATATAATAATATATCAGGTTAAGAGAAGAAAAAAAAGAAGAATTAATATAGAATAAAATATAGAATATAATAAAAAAAGAACTAAAGAAATCGATTAAGAAATAAGAAAAAAATACGTTTTAAAAAATATAATGCGACAGCGACTGTATAATAAGATAAATAATCATGATCTATAATAATAATTCTTATAGCGCAGAGAGGCCATAAATAAGGAATTCTAAAGCTAAAAACTAGATAGGAGATGCGGATAGATATAATAAGGCCGTATTATAAATTTAAAAATAAATAAAATAAAAATAAAAAGGAAATAGGAATAGAGATTATGTATAACGCTATAAAAAGAAGATATTAAAAAAAAAAAAAAAGAAAAAAGATTATATCACGAAAAGAACTTAAAAAAGGATTATTTATATTTACTACTAGATAACTAGCTACTATTAATAATACTATTATTATATACTACTGTATTAGGTAATACACGACCTTAAAATACCGACTAATTAGAAATACTAGAACGGATAAACGCTAAGCCGGCTAGTTTAAACTATAATATAACATTTTCCACGTTCTAACAAGCCGTAGGAGGCTAATCTAGGAGAAAGTTAGACTAAAGCCTGGCACACACACAGCTACAGGTGCCTCAGGTACCCAAGCCACGGGGCCGTGGCCTCGAGAAGAGAGGGGGCAGTTATTATAACCATCTACCGCACTGCGCTCCTCTAGACTACAGTATAGGTAAGGCTCGATTAGTAGAGTAGTCTGGGTCATATGACCCACCCATAGGGAAAAGGGGCTTCAGAATCACAGGTTCTGAAGATCAGTAATTAGTTCTATAGTGACCGCATCCCTACCAATACGATCCCGCACTGTGTGCCCAACACATTGTCCACACTATCCCAGACCTCGGTCTAACAGTTGTGCTCAAAAAGGAAAGGTGCGCAATGGGCATGCAGGAGCCGGTTGAGACCAAGACAGCAGAATGTATGCGGCCACCGGTATAGACTAAAGCAGTAAATACTGATCGCCAGTAACACAATGGGGCGAAAGGTACAGTTCGTAATCTATAGTCTGCGACGACGCGGTATATAATAATATATTAGATTAAAAAAAGGAAAAAAAGAAGAATTAATATAAAATAGAATATAGAATATAATTGTTATGGTTTGCATCTCTGCGCTAGTAAAGAGCTAAACCACTTGACCATAAAAAGGTACAAGACGACTGATCCCTTGATCAGTCTTCTCTAGCGCTCTATATAGTAGCGAAGGCCTAGTCTGAGCTCCAGAACAGGGGTTCATCCCGTAACAATAATAAGAGAAGAACTAAAGAAATTAGTTAAGAAATAGAAAAGGAATACACCTTAAAAAATATAGTATAACAGCGACCGTATAATAGGGCGGATAATCATAACCTATAATAATAATTCCTACGGCGTAGAGAGACTATAAATAAGGGATTCTAAAGCTAAAAACTAGATAATGTTACAACCTCAGAAATGAAGAACCGAATCTTATTACAGGTCAGATACGAAGATACTAGGTTAAAGAAGAAAAAGAAAAGAGCAGCAGTATACTGCTAATAGACAGTAATAAATACTACTATAGAAAGACAAACAGATTAAATAATCGGGTGGCGCAGCCAGCTAATAACCAGAGGTCTCCTATAATCTACTATACAATCTCGATAAGTTATTTAAAATATATGATTTAGGGCTTGAGGTTATTATATTACCTTCCCCTCCGGAAGACGTAGTTATCCTTAACTAGAAGAATTAGTAGGTCTATTATTATTAGGATAATTAGATAAGAAATCGTTATTTTCGGTAGCTATAAGCTAAAGAGCTAGACGAGCAGGAGATCCAGGAAGATTAGAATATTAATTATAAAACGCCCGGACTAAGTATAACAAATTCTTAAAGTTATAAGCCGGATACTAAGTATTATTATTATTATAACCAGTCTACTTAACGTAATACTATAGTTTTTAATAATATAGGCGATAAGCAAGGATTTACTTTATCTCTTACTCCTCCTGATTATTAACTTTAACCAGCTTCTACTAATTAAGAATCTATTCGATTAAAGGCGCAGTCCTATTAGTACAGCGTAATTTCTTAGACGTAAATACTAGATAGACCTTTATTAACTCCGGTAGATTAAACACGTATAAATAACCTCTCTTTTTAAAGATCTTAAACGGACCTAATATCTACTAGCTAAGCTTCCTACTAGGGCGTTCTATATTCTAATCCTTTATTATTACTATAATTATATTACTAGGTTTAAAATCAACCTTCCTGTAATATTAATTTACTTGATTCTATTAATATTATTAAGTCTAGGAAATACATCCTTTTATATAGTTTTATACTTTCTCTAACCGTCGTGCCATAACTTAGACCTATTATTTATTAATTTTCAGCTCTTAAGGTGCCGAGGCCTTCTATTAATTAAAAGATATATAAGGCTTAAAACCTCTTTTAATAAAGAACGGAGATACGCCCGTAGACTTATACGATAAAGTTATAACTATAAAATCTATTATAGGTAATAGCTCTGGCTAATTATCCTAATAGTAATTAATAAAGGGTCTTAATCGCTATACTATATATTAGTTAACTATCTTTATTCCTCTATTAGTCTAAGAGTAATATCTAGAAGATAACTTTAATTTTATATCTAGAATTTTATAGAGTTTAGTCTAAAATTTAGAGATAAACTATCCCTCTCTATTAGAGACTATGATATCCGGAAGATCTATTTATAGATAAATCTATTATAAAAATAGCTTTATCATATCCTTTACTATAATCGTCTTAAAATAGGATATAGAGACTATACGTTTACTAAATCTATTAACTATTATAAAAATACTATTATAACCTTTCTCTTTAGCCGGAGGAAAAGATCGGAAATCTATTTCTATATATTATCATGGCCGCTTAGGGATAAAAAATAGTTAAAGAAATCCAGAAGATAAGTCTCGCTAGGTATAATGCCGTTTATAAATTAAATAGTTATTAATATATTAATCTATATCTCTACTCCATGCTGGCCACTAGTATTAAGCTTTAATAAATTATTTTATCTTATTTCTTCCTAGATAAACTGTCGAGGATTATCTATAGACTTTATTAAGTAGATAGGCTCGGAGATCTCCTTTATCTAATACTATTAACTACTTCTAAAAAAAGAATTTCCTATTAAGTAATCTCTAGTCTAGATTATCTAATACTGCTTTCTCACGAAATATAGCGAGTTCCTGCGAGTCACAGTTTACTTTAAAAAGATAATTAACTAATTCTATTCTAGTATCCAGCGGTGCGAGTTTAGTTAAGAATATATCTTTCTTAAGATAATTCTTAGAAAGAAGGATCTAGGAGTAATATTCTTTATCTATAGATTTATTTTATCTAATTAGGATATCCGCCAGCGTGTTCTATTTTCCAGGCCGGTATCTAATTAGAAAGTAGAAACGGGATAGGAATTCCGCCTATTTAGCCTATTAAGTATTTAGTTTCTTAATAATTATAAAGTACTTAAGGGCTCGATAATCTATAAAAATATTAAACTATTTTATTTTCTATAGTTCTTCTAGCTCGGCCCGCCATTCTTCTAGTAATCTAATAATAGCTAGTATTTTTTTATTATAAATCTCGTAATTAATCTCTGTGGGCGTTATTATCTTTAAGAAGAAAGCTATAGAGTACTATTATTAATTATTCTTATTTAGTTAGAATAATATTCCGGAAATCACTCTATTACTTATATCAGTCTCTAGCTTAGTAGACTACTCCGGATTATAGTAAGTAAGTACCGGAACAGAAGAGAGTACTATCTTTAGATCTTTAAAAATATTCTAATAGTCCTTATCCTATATAAATAGAATATCTGCTCTTATTAATTAATTTAAAACCTTAGCTCTTTTACTATAATGCTTAATAAATCGCCTGTAGAAGTTATAGAAGCCTAAAAATAATTATATATTTTTAACTATTATAGACGCCTTCTAGTTTTAAATTATAATAATTTTCTTAAAATCGACCTTAATACCGTCGGTGAAGATAATAAAGCCTAAGTACTTAGTCTTAATTATATAGAATTCGCATTTTTTAAGAGAAGCCTATAATCCGGCGTCTCGGAGCCGTTGGAGGACTAGTAATACTAGTCTAATATACTCCTGATATTTAATCTTATTATTATTATAGATAATAAGATCGTCTATAAAGGCTATCATGAATTAATCTAAATAATTAAGGAAGATATTATTTATTAAACGTTAGAATATTACCGGTTTATTTATTAATCTAAAAGATATTACTTAATATTTATAGATTCTATATCACATTTAGAAAGTAATTAGTTCCTCAGAGGCCGGGTCCATGCAGATTTAATAGAAACCTTGCTAAATATTAATCTTAGTAAAGATCTTAGCACATCCCAGTCGATCTATAATCTTATCTATTAGGGGAAGAGGATATCGGTCTTTCTTCGTGATTACGTTTAGTTTTTAATAATCCACGCAGAATTGTAGCCCTCCGCCAGACTTCTTAGCTATTAGAATCGGAGAAGTAAAGGATATATTACTAGATATAATAAAACCCTTTATTAGATTATCCACGATATACTATCTTGCCGCTTCCAGTTCTTTAGTATTTATCTTATATAATAATAAATATCCTAGAAAAAGTTTATTCTTTAACTCTATCTTATAATCGTACTCTTGATATAGTAGAAGAATATCTAACTATATTTTTAAGAAAATATCTGTAAACTCTTAATATTATTTTAATAACTATTTTCTAATATTCTCGAGCTCTTCTTAGACGGGATCTTTTTTATATATAATTATCTTATTTATCTAGTATAGTAATATAGCGAATATCTCGCTATTCTTACTTTAAATAAGCTAAGAAAAACCGATAGCTTTAATTATAGCGATATCTATCTAAATGGGGGTTAGAGATTAGAAGAAGCGGATTTTTTAACTAGAATTAGAAACTTCCTAGTTCTGGTCAGGATTTAGCTTTTTTTCTATTAAAGTCTTTTTTATCTTATTTAGAAATAGTGTATAATCCTAAGTTTAAGTTTAATAGGGTTTATAGTATCCGCTGTTACGCTGCTTATTTTATATCTCTCTATTTATTAGTTTATTTCTGCGAGCCGTATCTTTCTAATATATCTAATCTATTTTAGATTATTATAAGATACTCTTAGGATAGTTCTATAATCCTTTAACTTTTACTTTATCTACTACGGAGGTTGCTTTAGGCTAAATTAGCTATTTCTAATAGTAATCGGGTAGAACTCTATATTTACTTAATTAGAGTTTTTCTAGTATAATATCGTGTTTTCCCAGTTCCACGAGGATAAAAGGTACTTAGTATTACTATTTTCTATTTATTACTAAATCTAGTATTATCGCGTAAGTGATCGGTGTAGCGGGTTTCTTATTAAATCTTACTACTAGGATCTATTAATCTAATAGGATTAATTATATCTAAAAATATTTTGCGAGAAGGATGGCCGTAGAGATATTTATAAAATAGAGGCTATTTATTCTAGTATTAATTAGTATTTTTATAATAAATAACATTCCATTCTTTGCTACCTGAGTCTGAATTATAAAACCATTAATTAGATTTCTAAGTAATTTCTAAAAGTTAAACTTAGCGTGTTATTTAATATAAACTTTACCTAGAATAGAGATTTCTTCTAGGTATTCTTTTTTTTCTACTAGTTAGAAATCTCTATATTATTATTCCGCGGTTCCAGAATTCTTAGAGAAATAAGAGCTTTCTTAGGATAATTAATAGATTAATATTCTCGCTTAAAATAATTAAAGTATTTTCTTTCTCTTATTAGTTAATTATACTAGTTAGCATCTATCTGGCGTGGTTTTTAGGGTTATTCTAAAGCTCTAGCTGATTTCGGGTTTTCTTTACCTGCTGGAGGCTGGTTTCCTGCGTTAAAACGGTTCCTAGGATATTCTTAGTCCATGATTTCTAGACTATTAGCTATAGTAAAGTAGTATTCCGAAAATCTATTAAATAAATAGATATCCTTATTATACTTTATAATAGTTATTTCCTGTAGCTTACGGGGAAGTTTCTAATAAAGCTTATTCTTTATATTCTTATTATGAATGCCTGCTTTAGATATTATATAAATAAATTCTAAGAGAAATTCATAGAATTTATTCTTTTTTTTTATTTATAGATTCCTAAATTTATTCTTTATAATAATAGCTTAATTTAGATCGTGATAAATGGTTCGCAGATAATCTAGTATCTTAATCTTATCTCTATATTTATTTCCTCTGGTTTATTATCTCGAGACTAAGTACTGTAAGATCTTTCCTTTAGTTCGATTCTGGATATAAGTTATACGTAGTTCTAGAATAGTATAGTGATTCTGGTTAACTCGTAACTTTATGTTTATTAGGATAATCTAGTTATTAAAGCGTGGTTTCTTTTTATCTGATAGATAGGGAGGGTTAGGAAGCTTAATTAATTTTATAGAGGTAGAATCTTTAATAGAATTATAGATACAAGTTTATAGTTCGGATATTCTAGTAAATAATCTTACCAGCTTCGCTTTCTATACTATTAAAATTTATTAATAATTTATGTTTCTTTAGGGGATATAGGGTAAGATAATAGATCTTAGCCCAGCTATTATCTACCGCACGGGATTAGACCTCGGCAGAGTCCGTCCATGGACACCCAAAGGGTGTCCATGACCCGTCCATGGGCACCCCTTCAATGTCCAAAGTCTAACTACGCTAAGTCCCGCCTAGTCTAGCCCGCACACGCTAAGTACTAAACCTGCCTAAACCCGCCTATTCTTGTATAAAATCGGGCATAAATTCTATGATTTAGTAGAATAAAAAATTATTATTTATCTTTATTTTAGTTATTATATGACTAGATTAGAGGAAAACTATTTTATTAAAGAAAATATAATAAAATTATAATATATTTTTAATAATTCTTACTAGAAAGTTCTAACAGATATATAAATTAGTCCTATTATTATATAAATTCGTAGATTTTATATAAGAATACTATTTTAGCAGAGTTAAATTTAAAAATATATATTTTATATTAATAATCTTACTAGTATATTTTCTAGAGACTACTTCTCCTGTAATTCTCTTTCTTAATAATTATTTTTTAATTCTATATAAAATATTATATTAAGTCTTAGATCTAACTAAGAAATTATAAGAAATATACTATCTTATAATAAAATTTTAAGTAAATAGCGTTTATCTTATTTCTATAATTTTTTTTATTATTCTATAGAATAGTGCCTAAGATTTCTAACTAGAAAATAAAAAAATAAAATTTTTTTTAAAAGAGAGAGCTTACTCTCGGAGGATTAGATTTAAATAAATTTTTAGAATTAATAAATAGGTTTAGATATATCTAATCTTACTTATCTAGAAATAGTATATTATAGCTAATTATAACGCCCGGATTCCTAGCTAAAATTATTTATTTATAATATATTACTTACTATCTATAAGATTTATATTTTTATCTAATATATAAATAAATACTTACTTATAACTTGCTATATCTTATTTTTATTAACACTCTTTTTTATATATTATTCTTACTCTTTTATTTCTATGCGATTAATGCTAGCTATTTTTCTAGCTATTATCCGAAATAGTATCTTAATTCTAGGAATATTTCTTATTATTTTATAAAGATCTAATTAATCCTGTCCTAGATCTAGAATCTTTTAGTAGTTAATTAATAGTTTTTATATTAATTTCTCTAACTAATTATTAGTAATTATCTTAATTATTATTCTGCACGAAGATAATTAAAGACTAGGTTCTCTATACTAAAATAAATAAAAACGACTTTATTAAGTAGTGGTTTATAATATTCTATAGAAATACGCTTTTTAAGAAGAATAGCTAGTTCTTTGATATAAGGAAATACTATTTAGATAGATAGAAATTATTTTATTAAGTTATATATATCTAGACCGGTAATTTATATATATTATATAAAAAATATAGATAATTTCTTAATTATTTAAATCGTAAAGGGCATGGGATAATCCTAATAATATAATATTTAAAAGGAACTAAGTACTAGAAGCTTACTATCTAGGCTACTAAGATTAATAGTCTTAAAGAGCTATTTAAGTAATAAATAAGTCTTTTAATCTAGTTTAATTTTTTTAATTAATATATATATTAAAGATAATTTTATTCTTTCTTCCAATAATCGGTATTAGTATAATTTGATAAGAAGACTTAGATAGAAGATTTATTAAATTTTATTACTAGTCTTCGATTACTATATCTTATTATAGAAAATCCTCTTTTTTAGAAGTTTTTTTAGCGGGTATAAGTATTATTAAAGTCTCTTTAATTCTTATTAGTAAGAATAGTTTACCGGTAAATATACTAAACTAGGTAAAATAAATAATAATTAATCTTAAAATAACTACCTGAAGGAGCTAAGCTTTTAATTATATTTAATTACTAGATATTACTATTCTTCTAGGCCTTTATAACTATTATTAGTTATTTTATTAATCTAAACTAGGACTATAGAGAGTTTCTACTAGATTTTAAATCTCTAGAGAGTACTTATTTTAGAAAGAATCTATATTTAGTTCTTTTAAAGTAGCTTAAGAACTATAATATTATCTATTAAATCTTAGTAATTACTACTGATAACGCTTCGAATAACTAAATCTTAATAAATTATCTTAATAATAAGATTAAAATCCTGGCTAAGGTAACTAGTATATTAGTTATCCTGTCACGGTGCGGATCCAAGGATGACTAACTGGCTCGATCACGTGACCGCACCACCTCCTATCTTCCCGCTGCCTCGAGGTCCTGTTGTAGCTCTTCGAGCTATATCTTATCTATTAGCCTATATATAGCTTAATTCTATAATAATCTAGTATCTATTACTCTAAAGCCTGCCTGCCCGCCTACCTGCCATCAGCTCTACCATCTCCGCCAGCCCGCACCTTAACACTACGTAGCTCCTCCCCATAGAGCTGGTGTTAACTTAACATATCTAAAATTCCGAAATCCCTATCCCTATCTAAGGGCCCCGAATAATTCGCTTAGTATATAGCTAAACACGCCAAGGAATAGTATCTATACTATAAGTAGATTTATAGATTTACTATTAACATAGATACTAAACGAAACCGTTTCTAGAAGAATATAGCGGCTATAGTAGCTATTATCTCTTATTAGGCCTAGTAGAATAAAAACCTAAATTCTTAATTAATCGAGGCCACGGCTATTTAGAAGATTCTAATAAAAGAACGCGATTAAGCTATTTAGATTACTACTCCTAGAGTCAGCACCCCGGACCAGATCTCTAAATCTGTTACTAAGGAATCTTTAGTTATTTTAATAAAAGCGCCTATATTAATTAATCCCGGATCTTCCGCCTCCGCCTGCCTTTTTAAACGTCTGCCCGACCCTAATAAGTTTAAGGATATCTAATTAGATCTCCGCTATTTTACCTCTTAGATTAAGGAAAAGATAACCGTGAACCGCGATCGTTTCCCAACCTCCGAGGCCCGCATGGCCTATATTATTAACCGTTTAAAAGGACTGCCCTACGCCCAGATCCTGCCGTATATTAAGGACGGGGTCTGCCAGTTAAATAACTATACTAATATCCTGAATATACTAGATAGAGCCTACAACGACCCTAACCGCGTCCATAACACCTGTAATACCCTCTTTACTCTAAAATAAAAAAATCAAGAATTTTCTATCTTCTTCGCTAAGTTCTAATATCTAGTTATAGAAGATAAGATGGCTAAAGATAGTCTTATAATACTACTAGAGCACGCGATTAACTAAGAGTTAAAGAATATACTACTCTATCACGAACCCCCCGCTAGCTTCTATATTAATCTTACTATTTTCCTATAAAAATTAGAAAACCGCCGGACTTAATACACCCGTATCTAATCATAGAGACCCATATTGACTAGAAATCTAGGAAACTAACCATCTATTAATCTACCTAAGAGTCTTCCGCGAGAGGCTTTTATAGATCCCTTTAGGAATCAGCTAATTTCCCCTGACCCCGAATCTATAGACCTATTATTATCCCGCCGTAGACCGCTCAGCCCCCGTGGCTCTACCCGCCATGACCGTGGAGAGTACTTCTGATACGGCTCTAATAAATATCTTATTAGGGATTATCCCGAGCCTAATAATCGCACCCGCCGGATTAACTATACTAACTATCCTGACTTCCTACGAATAGCGTCCCTCCTCAGGAAACTATCTCCCCTAACGCCCCTTTCCTACCGCGCCCCCGGGAACCTATCTCGATCGTCCCCACTATATGCCCCCCAGCCCCGAACGGAATTCTAACCTGAATACCTGTACTCCCCCGACCTAAGCGAGTAATTAAAAGAAGTCTATCTAACCTAAGCCGCGATTAGGCAGATAAACCTACGTAATTTTACCGTATATCCGAAACCGCTGCTAAAGAAATCCTAATTAAAGAAGAACTCTGAAAGAATGATTTACTAGTTACTATTATAATACTAAACCCAGGCGAAAGTGAGATCACTAGCTACGTCCTATTAGATACTAGCTATTCTATATCCCGCGCGGTGGACAACAGTTAGGCCGAGTCCCACTGTCTTATTCTATATCCCCTAAAGAAACCTAAACCGTTAGTAGGGTTTAATAATACAGAAAGCGAAGCCGGCAAGATTATTTATTATATATATATAACCCTGAAGATCTATAACTATATTAAAAAAGATATTCTATTTCTAATTATATAGTTAGCCCACTTCCCGGTAGTAATTAGCCTACTATAGTTTAAATTATATAACCCGCGAGTGAACTTCGCCGAATATATCCTCTAGTTTACCAGCCCGCATTACTAGAAATACTATAACGTCCTAGGACGCCCTAGAAAGATACGAGCCCTATATAATATCCCGGCCCAAGCCCGACCCGAGAACCTAAAAGTTTCTACACCCCTACGCTATAAAGATATTCACTAAGTTTCACTTAACGCTTACGCCGCATATACCCGCCGAGAAGACTAGATCTACGCCTTAATCATAGAATAAATTAATCTCGCTATTAGAGACGTACTAGATAAACCTGAATCTAAACTATTCGAGGAATTTAAGAATTTCGTAGATATCTTCTTTCCTAAAAAAGTAAAGAAGTTATTACTATATTAAGATTACGACCATACTATTACCTTAGAACTAGGAAAGAGACCCTCGTTTAATCCGTTTTATAATATATTAAAAAAAGAGTTAATAGTCCTCTAAGAGTGACTATTAAAGAATCTATAAAAGGACTTTATCTATCTTAGCTTCTCGCCCGCTATATCTCCCGTTTTATTTATTAAGAAATCTAATAAAGACCTATATTTCTACGTAAATTACCGCGTCTTAAACACGATTACGGTTAAAGACCGCTATCCACTCCCACTCGTGAAGGAGACCCTAAATAACCTAAAAAGAATACGCTACTTTACTAAGATTAATATCATTAGTATATTTAATAATCTTCGTATTAAGAAAAAACAGGAATAACTGACGGTCTTCCGTACGCGTATAGGACTCTATAAATCTCTAGTAATATTATTTAGTTTAATAAAGGCCTCCGGGACCTTCTAACACTATATTAATAATATTCTACGTAATTATCTTAACGTTTTCTATACCGTCTATCTTAATAATATCCTGATTTATAGTCGTACCCGCTCTAAATATATAGAATATATCCGCCGTGTTCTTACGAAGTTACGAGACGCGGGCTTTTATAATAAACTATTAAAATACGAATTCGTAGTACTGGAGATAAAGTTTCTAAGTCTAATTATTAGCCGTAACAGTATCCGAATAGATCCAGATAAGATAAAGATTATAGTAAATTAGTCTATATCTACCTATATAACCGACGTGTAAGCTTTTCTAGGATTTAGTAACTTCTATCGGCGATTTATCTAAGATTTCTCTAGAATTACCGTACCGCTGGTCATCCTAACTAAGAAGAATATACTATAAAAATAGATACCCGTCTATTAGGCGGTTATAGATAGTCTGTAAAAGACTTTCATAGATATCTTTATATTATAATTATTTAACTAGACCCGACCTGTTATCCTGAAGACTAACACGTCCGATTATATATCTACTAGAATATTATCCTAGTATAGTAATAATAGTATATTATATCTAATTATTTTCTTCTCTAAAAAATATTCATCCGCTGAATATAACTACGAGATCTATAATAAAGAATTATTAGCTATTATTTATTACTTTAAAGAATGGCGCCCGGAACTTAAAGAATCTTTATTCTTAATCTATATTATCTCTAACTATTATAATCTAGAATATTTTATATTTATAAAGCTTCTAAACCACCGCTAAGCCCGATAATCTAAGTTCCTCTTCTATTTTAACTTTAAGATTATCTACTAACCCGGAAAATATGGAACGAAACCTAACAGCCTGACCAGGAGGTCAGAGGATCTTCCTAAAGAGGAAGATAAGTGTCTGCTATATTAAAGCTAGACCATCCTAAAACGCGAAAATCTTAACCTGCCTAACCCGCCTGAATTAACTAACCCGCCTGAATTAATAAACCCGCCCGAATTAAGTAAACCACCTGATCCGCCTGAACCAGCCAGCCCGCCTTTTTAACCAGAGCTAATACTAGAAGACTAATTCTGGTTAAAATCACCAGAAAAACCTCCTATCCTGATGGCCCCGGTTACCTGATCCCGCCGAAGAGTTAGTTTCGAGAATGAACAAGATCTATAACTACTACCTAAGATTTAGACCAGCTTAAGAGACGCCTATGAAAGGGATAACCTAATCCATGAAATCCAGAAAGCCCTAGCCACAGGAAAAAACCGCTACCTAAAAATCACTCTGGCCGCCTACGAGAGACAAGATAGTTTTTTATTTTATAAAAACTATCTATAGATTCTAGATAACGATTAATTAAAGGCTAATCTAACCCGATTAGTCTATAATAAACCTGCCTCCGGATACCCTAAAAGAAACCGAACCTATAAATTACTATCCCGGGAATACTACTAGCCTAATATATACCGCTACGTGGCCTAATAGGTCCAGAACTGTCATATATGCCGCCGTACTACCCCGTCACGAGAAGCGAAACAGGGCATCCTAAAACCTTTACCAGTACCTAAACGCGTATAATAAAATATATTTATAGACTTTATTACTAATCTATCTAAAAGCCAGGGCTACGACACCATACTTATAGTAATAGATAGACTAACTAAGATAAAATATTTAATTCCTTATAACGTGATAGCTAACGTTTAGGATATAATAACGATATATATCTAATATATCTAGAAACTACACGGTCTACCCCGAATTATTATATTAGATAGAGGCCTCTAGTTTATTACTAACTTTTAGAAATACCTGACTAAATATCTCCGGATAATAAATAAGCTATTAACCGCATACTATCCCGAGATAGATGGCCAGACTGAACGTATAAACGCCATGATAGAATAATACCTGTAAGCTTATATAAACTATCTATAGAATAACTGGAATACCTGGCTCCCGCTAGCCGAGTTCGCGCTAAATAGCATATATTTAAATATTATCAAGACTACCCCGTTCTTCGTAAACTACGGTTTTCACCCCCGTATAGGTTTCGAACCAACGCCCGCAGAAGACCACTGTGTATAGAATTAATCTATTATATAAGATACCGAATAATTCGCTACTAAAATATAAGCTATTACCGAATTCGTCCGCGCGAAAATAATAGCCGCTTAAGTCTAATATACTAAATAAACTAATCGGAAATACCACCCCGTTAGGAAGTTTAGAAAAAACTAACTAGTATAATTAGATATCTAATATATTAAGACCCTGCGTTCTAGTAAGAAGCTTAACTGGAATACGTTAAGTTTATATTAAATTGAAAAAAGTATTAGTCTATATATCTATTATCTGGAACTACCACCCAGTATAAAGATTTATCTTATATTTAATATTAGCCTACTTATACCGGCTAGCCTGAATCTCCTACTAGACTAAGTTTAACCTCTTCTACTGCATGTGGAAGTTGAAGAGCTTAAGAAATAGGAGATAGAAGATATCCTTAATTCTTTTTAGAACCGCCGGGGATATGGCCGTTCCTGTCTAATATATATTATAAAATAGATAGGATACCTGGACCCAACCACGGAACCAGCTGAATATTTAGAATATATAGAATAGATTATCCGTAACTACCACCGCAGATACCCGGATAAGCCAGGCCCCCGTCAGCCTTAACGGAGCTCGGCCATAGAAGGGGGGCGTACTGTCACGGTGCGGATCCAAGGATGACTAACTAGCTCGATCACGTGACCGTACTACCTTCTATCTTCCCGCTGTCTCGAGGTCCTGTTATAGCTCTTTAAGCTATATCTTGTCTATTAGCCTATATATAGCTTGACCCTGTAGTAATCCAATATCTGTTACTCTGAAGCCTGCCTGCCCGCCTGCCTGCCATCAGCTCTACCACCTCCGCCAGCCCGCACCTTGACATATCCGAGTTCTATATATTATATATATAATTTAATTAAGCCTTAAGAATCTTCTGATTTATATAAAGCTAGAGCTAAATAATAAGTCTATTAAAAGAAAGTTTAAATCCTGTCTGGCCGGTAGAAATAAAAATATTTTTTTAATTTTTAATAAAATATATTTTTACTAGCTATTTAATACTTAGACTATTTATATATCTATAAGATCCGGGCCTTTATAGTCTTTATTAATACTAGTTCTTAACGCCGTGATATATTTTTAAAGTTTTAATTAAAGAATATAGTTCTAGTCCTAATCTAAGACGTGAAGACTTGTTAAAATTTAATATTTTTAATATTTTACCGTGTAAAACAGATCCGCTCTATTTATAATCTTTTCTATAATAAGAATAAATATAATTATTTTTTCTTAAATCGAGAGGAGTGGCGTCAGATTAATTATTTTCTTTATATTATCTAGCTTTTTTATAATTTTACTACCGCTCTCTGTTAAACTAAAGATATTACTATCTATAATATCTTCCAGATCTATAATACTCTATTTAAATATTTAAAGAGGTTATTAACCTAGCTCGGACAGAAAAAGGTAAGTTAGAAATTATCGGTTTGTCGACCGGATCAACACTTATTCCGGACCGAAGGGGTCCTAAAGTGGCTTAGTGGCTCAGAGGATCCCATCCAAAGCAGTGCTCAAACAGAGAAGTGAAGAGATGATCAGGTGATCATAGAAATGAG
>JAPDKQ010000182.1:0-27616 GCA_027569665.1 Aspergillus bridgeri | reverse complement strand
TGAGCGCGCTGAAAACCAGGGCAGTGGCCTGTACAAGCGGGCCTGGTGAAGCTGCTTTACATCAGTTGCAAGGACTCGTTAAGGCTTAGCCACGGGCAGCCTTGGCTGTGTAGCTATGTCTCTTGGCCAGATGACCACCCGGTTCACACAGTAATGAGCCGAGCAAAGGAACGCAGCACCTTTACCCGCAGGGGGGCCCGCTTTCCCCTAGCCGAGACACTACGAACCATGGACCTTGGGCGGCTGCAGGCCTTAGAAACAATTGACCCCAAACCACTTGTACCATGGCGGAGCCAGCCCTTTATAGAAATCGAGATCGAACCCGATCGAGAAAAAGCGCAGGCCAACGCGCTGACGCAGCAATCCACAACAAGTGTCACAGTCTTCTCAGATGCTTCAGGAAAGGGGAATTAATTAGGAGCCGCAGCAGTATCGCTTGACCACAACCGGCAAATAACGGGGTCTCGACAAATCAGTATCGGCTCAATGGAATACTGGTCGGTCTACGCGGCCGAGCTCATGGCAATCTACTATGCAGTTGGACTGGTTTTTCAACTAGCGCGTAAGAAGCATGCTACGACAACGGCGACCCGAGGCCCAGCGACAATCCTCAGCGACAGTATGTCCGCGCTGCAAGTGATCGCAAACTCATGGAACAAATCAGGCCAGCGGATCATCCAAGCTATTCATCAGTCTGCCGCAGAGCTAAAGGCACGAGGAATCCCGCTGCGATTGCAATGGGTCCCGGGACACTGCGGTGACCCTGGGAATGAAACGGCGGACCGTCTGGCTAAGGAAGCGGTGGGTGCGGAAAAGAAACACCCGTTCCAGCATCTTCTATCGCGAGAGAAGGCTTTCATCCGTAATAAGTCTAAAAGTGAATGGGAACAAGAATGGAAGACCTCTAAGAACGGAGGGCACCTCCGGCGCATGGATCGGGCCCTACCCGCATGCCGTACGCGCCGACTGTACGGGTCACTTCCCCGCAACCGAGCTTACCTGCTCACCCAACTACGGACCGGCCACTCGTGGCTCGCCACCTATGCTAAGCAACATGGCTTCCGAGATAACGAGCAGTGCGAATGTGGAGCGACGGAAACAGTGGTCCATGTATTAGTTGACTGCCCGCGGCTGAGAGCGCTACGGCAAGAATTGCGGCGGAAAATCGGAGGCGCGTTTAATAACATTTCAGATATGTTAGGAGGAGTAGGCCAAGGTAAGGAGGGTAAGTTGGGAGATGCCGCGCAGAACGGTAGCGTCCTAGGGGCGGTACTAGATTTTGCAGAGGCGTCGCAGAGATTTCGAAGTCGCGCGCCACGAGGGCGGCAGAACAGAACACCAGGCAACGGCCAACACAGGCCTTGACGAGGCTCCAAGTTCGTCAGGAAAGTAATAGTTTACGGTGAAGGAATGTACATAGAGATTAGAGATAGTGGTACCCTGCATATCGCTTAAGGCGAGGGGCCAGCGTATGAATCATCATCATCATCATCATCATTGCAAAAGCGGGACGGACTGTACCTCTACTCAGGCTTTTCGAAGAGACGAATCCGGATATCAAACTATCGCGAGTTATTGAGGTGTTATGGATGTTGTGAATTGAGGCTCGATCAAACAGATAATAGAGCTTCGTACACGGAATTTATTCCGTATTGAGTCAGATTGATTTCTAATCAATCTGATATTCATCATGTATATAAGACCTCACGTTTTCAGTTGTGAATAAACGAATTAACTTTCCTCTGAATCACAACAGTTACCCCCGATATTTACCGCGGAGATTATCTTCTCAATTTCACTCTTGATATTTACCGTTGACATTGTCTGCTAAGCTTCACTCCTGACATTTACCACTGAGCTTACATTCTACCATTTATCCCCCCCCCCCCCCCCCGATTATTTCCTGACAAGCACTGCTCGTCGGGTAGCTAGGAAATCGGCAAGAAACGCTTGGTCTTCTCTTTCTGCAGGCCCTGCAGCGGGCTGGAATATGCAGCTGCCCAGTGTGGGTCAGCTCATGACTAGCTCCATCTGGTCTAGCGCCGCAAGCCATACCCGCAGGCTCCAACATTTCCTTAACTTCACTCCTGACATTTGCCGCCGAGATTATCTGCTAAACTTCAGATGGCGACGGTCTCAATACTCGGCGGGGCATGAGAATCCGTTCTTGGGAATTGTGTGGTATTGAGTCGGCATTGGGCACGGTATAGCCATAATACGACCGACGTGGTCACAATAACCAAGGCATAATATAAAAAGCCCCAACAATAGCTTACTAATGGTAATTTACACACTACCATCCTTGCGCATGGACTGAATCTCCTCCTCTCTTGCCGCATAGGAACAAATGGTGAATGACGAGCGTAGCGCATTCAAAAAAGACCAGGAACAATCCATCACATTCCAGATGCTTGACGGATTCCCGTCGAGCCGCCGAGCCGCGTACGTAAAGTCCACACACTACAGCTACATACCAGTGGGATATTCTGCCGTTAAAGATAACTGGGCGTAACGACGGTATTTCTGACGATCCCCCTTCCCTAGCCCCACTCCACCTTGCCTGAGCAATTGTCCAAGGTTGTAGTGGTTTATCGAAGTGAGGATAGATTGATTATAGTTGGTTGACTTCTTGGTTAACTTAAGGAGTTGTCTTTTACAGGGGTGGGATGCCTCATATATATATCCATTCCAAGACCCCGCTGTAAGGTTCAGCCACCATAATATCCAACACAGCCACCGTGATATTCAACATGGTTAATGGTACTCGGGCGTGATTTACTCGGGTATTTAAAATGACCTACTATCCACTCGTTATTTTCATATTCTTCCTTTTAACTGCTGGATACCGTATTTGATCTTTTCTTGTCAGCGTTACAAATGCCCTTAGTGAGAGAAAAGCTGAAATAGAACCAGTGTAGATGATCTGGAGCAGAGAAATACCCGACCTTGCAAAGAGAAGACCCAACCGAATTCGTTGAAAATGCCTGGGTATTTATTTCCTTCCATCCCCAACCCTCATAATCTTGGTCAAACAGAAATCGTGGCACCTTCATTCTTTCATGCCGTGGCCGTGTTGTCGACAAGTAACTCGGTCTTTGTAGTTCACAGCCGGAGCTGGCCTACTCTGCTGCTGTTTTTGCCCGGGTACTCCCCCTTCAGATCACCGGCACAGCCAGGCCCTCGTAAAAATACCCACTATTATCATTTACAAACGCCCCTTGATTTTACTCAATTCGTTCCATTTTAATTCCCACATTAACTGGCCTTCACACCGAGGAGCCGCCACTAACAGGCTGCTGGGTTTTCTGTCTCAACCCGTGACCAGTAAAGAGTCCATGCCATTACGTTGAATATTTGGCATGTGACATGGCTTGTATATGTGGGTAAATGTAGAAAAAGCCCGGGCAAAGCAGGAGGGAAGACGCTCGCCGATCGTGCTTTCCACCATCTTTAGTTTTCTCGTCCTGAAACCAGGGAGGCAGGACAACTAACCCTTTTCGGGTAGTTGGCCAGGGGGTACGACTTTTGAGTTCATCCCAAATCTCGAACACGTCCGAACAAAAATTAATTGTTCCTCTAGCAGCTTATAATTGACCCATCACCTTATATTACGCATAAAGGCATTATGTAAGTCTCAAAGAGAGGAATTGTGTACAGACTCCTTCTCACGCAGGTAGAAGTGAAATATATGTTGAAACCATATTTATAGTCCGCCAGCGCGTTAGGAGCTATAAACACCCTAGCCCTCAATCAACTGCCCAGAGGCCAAAATCATCCATGAACTTTTGTATTGGTTCTAATTCATTCCCTAGTACCCAACAAAAGTCGGTGTCAAGTGCTGAGCAAAATAGCTACACAGATAACCTTGCCTGTCCGGTCAATTGGGCATTCGATTTACCTCCCTGGAAACAAAAGTGGGAAACGCGACGGACCGGGCAAATCGCCTCTGGGTTTGGCGACCCACTCAGGACCACTGCATGAAACTTTTCATTGGCGTTGTTGATCCGAGGTTTTAAAAACCTCCAGTTCGTGCTGGCGTTTAGTGGCTGGTTCAATTCCCATTGTCTTCAACCTTCCTCTAGCCGACTTGCCACTCTCCACGTTTCACTGGGAACTGTACCTTTTTGACGATGGATATCTGTCCTCAAGAAAAAGGCTCAGGAGTTGATTGCAGTTCGGCCCTAGCGGAAAAGAAAGATCGAGCAAGATGGACCAGACCACCTGCATGACTACCCATTGAGTCTGCTTATTCCAACTTCCCTGTTGCAGCCATCTAGTTGAGGGTTCCGAGAACGCACCGCGGATGGGGATACAAATACACCCTGCTCCCCAGGCTAGCTACCCCGACTACCAGGATGCCTCCAGCGACATCCCTCTGGTACGACCATATCGCCCACATATCGCAGACCGACTGGTGTGGAATATGCACCGCCATCGCCCTGGCAAGCTGGCTCGTATGGCGTCTTACGTCCCGTTGCTCCCGATGGGCGACCCAAGGGCACATGATGCAGATACGGCGACTCCTTGGCTACTCGCCCCCGAGACCATTCTCTCACTTCGATATTCTCACATTCAACAGGGTTCCATGGTCACACTTCTGCATAGTGAACATCCTGCCACTGGTCTTGCGAGCTAGATCCTGGGTCACCGTGCACCGACGTGCCCCAACCTCGCGGTTATTGATCTCATTCCGTTATAGTCAGTTTGATCTTCGGCCCCCCTGTCTATTCTCTAGGGATTGATTGGTCGGCGGTAGCCGGATGCATCAATGGATTGGCCAGATGGTCGTCATCCACTCCGCTCCATAGAGCTATTGCTATCCTGAATGATGACCAACCGGTGCCAGCTATACGACAGCATTACGTTCCTTCTGGTGAGATATCACTCACTATCTCTGGAAATATCCAGTGTGGCATATTCCCCCATACCAATCGTGTATCTAATCAGAAACAAGCAGCATGTTTCATGATCTTGATCTTTCCGGTGACGCTGCATGTGGTTGTTCGCCGTCACCCGCAGCTGGCGATGAAGTGCCACTATCACTTGGGGTCAACCGGTCTGGCTTCGATGTCTGCCATGTCTGGATGCGTCGGTCAAAATACCTCTGATACTTGATGGCTGCAGCGTCACTGTTGATCGCCCTGAGTGCGGATTCCTTGGCAGTCCCTCTCATAAAGCGCGGGGAACGCTCCTAGCCTTCTATTGTCATATTCCCGGGTCATGAGCTTCTGAGGATGAACATCACCGTTCCCTCTCGGTGGAAGGTTGAGATGGGCCAATATGTATACCTTTGGCTCCCACATGCAGGCCTGTGGATTGCCGGCCAACTGCCGCTTTTCTACATCGCATCCTGGAAAGAGACGCGAGGGCTGGAGGGTCACCGACACAAACCCAGGGACTGCAGCGCTTCACGAGTCCGGAGGGCACATTGGGAGAGGCAGAGGCATTGGCTACGGTCATGAAGTGTCGTATGCTACATCTATTAGTCCGCCCACATTCTTCGGCACTCGCAGTTGCTCTCTATAAACCAAACGACTCTACAATGTGCGAGAGACCGCGCTCGTGCTGCGGCCATAGCAGAGACCGCCTGGTCTTGCTCGTTTCGGGATCGTGCTACTCATCATAGAGCATATCGATATTGCACAAGTATTCTAGCTCATTCAGACAGTCTTCCTAGCGAGTGAACAGCACCACGCCATGGTACGGAAGCCCATCATTTTCTGGCAAATGGAGGGCTTAGGTACCGCGCTTTCGCAGCAATTTGTCGTTGTCTTCCATAGAACGGTGGACTGAGCTACCAATGTCTAGACAATCACCATTGGGTGAACATGCAACATTTGCTTGACCTCGATTGCCAAGAAGTCAAGAAACCACGACAGTCGAGCAGACAGCCGTTCGTAAGCTGGTTAACCATGATATATACTTCCATTCTCCCCTTACTACTGTCAAACCCGCAAGAACGAGCCCTCTCATAAACCCGGTACTAGACTCCGATTCATTTAAGGATCTCTAGATGTGGCGCAGACTATAAGGGAGCGCTTAAATACACGTCGAGTGAGTATGGTTGTAGGCGGTATGAACACTTTTCGAAGACCGGGGAGGGCCGATGTTTCCAGCCAAGCCATGCTAACGGGTCACTCATCTACAGTGGGTGTCCGACAGTCTATCCGCAACCAGGTCAAGGCGATCGTTCAGCTAGACGAGCGATGAGCTCAGGCCACTGGATATTGACGTTGAGCCGTACCATCAGTGGTTAGACACTGACACAGCGGCCGACGCTGCCGGTCCGTCCACGAATCACCTCAAGTGGGTCGTGTCTAGAATAATTGAAGGCCGTGGTCATCCCAAATGACCGATGTGCAGATGGCCGCTTATTTGACGATTAATCATGCATATTGATCGATTCGATAATCTCCCTAACTGTCTTTATCCTACGGACGTTGGAATACCAACATGGCTGACATCGGTTTCTTGCGCGATAACGATCACCCCGGGTCCATCGCATGGCCCCAGCCAGGTAGCTCCGGAATCGGGTCCAGGGTACTCCATTCTTTTGACATCTTCGTGTCTGCGCAGCCCGTCCGACGGCGAGAGCAGACCCCTACCGCGGGATACGCTATCGGATCGTGGTAGTGTCGGCAATGGTAGGACCGTGAACGTGTGCCACCGCAACATTGGCACCGTAGCCGGTCAAACAGCGCAGCCGACGAGGCTATATCCTTGGCACAACTGCCAGACATAGATGGAGGCAAGCCAACCTTGGAATCATGGGAGGGTGGTTTATGTCTTTCGCCTCGTTGGTTGACGGTGTCGTCTCGTATTCGGGTGCTAGATGCGTCAGGCTGGATGTCAGCAGGCACTTCGATGTCTGATTCAGCAGCATATACCTCGAAGCCTGGGAAGTATGCGCCCCAAGTTGGCATACAATCCACAACCACGTACCGCTTAGCCAGTTCACAATGTTATTGCGGTGCAGGTGGACGCAACCGATGGCCCCGTCCTTCCGGCTGAAGCCATTCATATTGGATAGCCTGCCGGGGGACCCGTAACTAGACGGCGATTGACCATGTTCGCTCTTATACGGCCATCCTCGTTCAAAGAAACGCTTCGCGTGGGTGTTCAGCCCGGCGCCGTAGCCCGTTATGCCGGCGTGTGACATGGCAATCGAGTATACTAGATTTCAGGGTATGTCGAGTAGTCTGCGACACATTGTGCAATCCTCGGGTTGGGTATTTCTCTGAGGGCCTGTAAAGCATTTATGGTTGATCTTCTGTTGTGGCTGCGGTCAGTTCAGAGCATGAATCATTAATCCAGGAAGCGGTTACAGCGGCGGAAAAAGCCAATAAGGCCAGTATTTTGGAATTATCTTGGGATTGAAGAAGCTCAGGTCAAATGCCGTCCACCGCTGTTTGGCCTTTTTCTGTCCGTCTAGTAGACCTTGTCCCTTGTAACAGCGTCATTGGTAGGCCAGTGATTTTATCCTGCGCCTTTCAGGACACATCTCCGCAAGATTTGCGGACAAGGCAGGCGACGAGGCGCTGGGAAACAGAAGGCAACATCGACATGACAGACGGTCTAATCTGAGGGGTTCCAAAGGCGAAGGAAGGTGTGCGATAACATACACACCTAGTCAGTGACACGCAGGATTGCCCGTTCGAACGCGTCTGATTACTGCGTGTTTATGTGAGATGCGCGGCCCAGCCAAACGGAAGGCCTCCTTACATACTTAATAATTATGTTGCGTGGCGGGGATACGGACGAGATAACCGATCAGGTAAGATAGCAACAAGCAAGCTTGACGGTATGTTTCTAACCGTCCACCGGTCAACTCTCTCTATTGCACGTGCAAAGCTGCCCATTCTCGACAGTAGCATCGTGCAGTGGTTTTTCAAGTTGCAGATGGTTTGGGTGGCTGCATCACTGACGGGCAATGGTGTCTGATCGGTCTCGTGAAGCCAATCACAGCTTTGGAGACACCCGCTTGATACGTATTTAGATGACAATTGGTCCAGCCCTTCACCTTTTCCCCTGTGAAAGTTTACAAATTCCATCATTTTTGTCTCCCGAGAGAAAAATGGATGTCCAATTTAATGGGGAGACGAGGTTATCTGCGTAGCTATATTGCTAGGCATTCAACACCGACCGGGTATTGGGTAATAAAGGAATAAATTAGAACCAATACGCAAGTCCATGAGGCGGGTGATTTTGGTATCTGGGCATTTGATCGAGGGCAGGGTGGTTGTTGCTCCCAACACGCTGGCGTTCCATGAACATGGCCATCGTGTGTGTGTGTGCCTTGCTTCCACCTACAGGAGAAGGAGCTTGGATACGCCAACCCCTGAGGCAATTAAAATGCATTGCTGTATGATATAAGATGATGAGACGAGCAGAAGTTTCTAATTGGACAAATTTAACCTATCCCCCCAAACGGAATTCAGATCCAGAATCTTGTTCAGGACGCCGAAGGACGAGAAAACCAACTATGGTTGAAACCACGATCGGCGGGCATCTTCCCTCCTGTTTTACCTGGGCTTTTTCTACATTTACCCACGTACAGGATATGTTACATACCCAAAAAAAATCAACGTGATAGCATGAATTACTTGGGGGTTACGGGTAAAGACAGAGGGCCCAGCAGTCTGTTATTGGTGGCTCCCCGGTGTGCAGGACGGTTAATGTGGGAGTCCGCATGGAGCAAATTGAACAAGATCAAGGGGCATTTGCAAATGGTGAGTATGATGGGTATGTTTACGAGAGTCTGGCCGTGCCGGTAAACTAAAGGCTAATTGCTTGGTTCTATTTCGGTATGACTAGAGGCATTCATCATGCTGGCAGGAATCCAGTAATTAAAGAAAGGATATTTGTGTGCATAGTAAGTCATTTCAAATACCCGCGTAAATCATGCCCGAACACCATTCATTAACCACGACAACCTTGGGCAATTACTTGGGCAAGATGGAATGGATTAAGGGGTCGTCAGAAACGCCCGTCGTTTGCCCGGTTATCTTTAACTGCATTCGTCTTCCGACCAGCATACACGGTTATCTGCGCGGTAGAATATCCCGCTGGTATGTAGCAGTACAATTTACGTACGCGGCTCGCTGGCTCGACGAGTATCAGTCAAGCTTTCGGACTGTGATGAGGTGTTTCAGAATAATACTCCCCCGTATCGTCCGTTATTCCAAGATGGGATCAATGATATATCTTCGGTATTACAAGTGAATGGAGCATCATTATTCACCGGCTGTGCACGGGTTCTATAGACCGCTTCGCATAACGCTCGTTCGTCGGGGACAATATTCACCCATTTACTAGGAATGACTTCTAGTTCATCCGCCTCATGAGCATCTCCAAACGTACATCACTTGAGTATCTCTTCAAAGCGTTCCTTTTCCAATCTTCCCAGCTCAGACCTGCGTCTTTCTTTAGGGCTTTTCGAAGGCCATGAAAAAGACCTAAAAACCCTTCCCAATCAGCGAAGTCGTATCCGCAACAAAACTGGAAACGATGAAGTAGTTTCCCGTTTCTCACGATTTCCGCAAGGTCCTTGTTGCCTTTGTCCTCCAATATGTTTGCGAAGGTTGATTCGTCTTCCCCAATGCTGTTGTTCCCGTTGTAGAAGTCGGCAACTGGAAGAAGCATGATAGGAGATTTAAAGGCTTCGGATTTTGAATCGGTATAAGCCCATTCCCAGTCCACGATGCCCGTAATATAGAAATCAGTATCCACAAGAATATGATCTCCTTTGTCATCCGCATGCCTTAGATAGAATCGTCCATCGTCAAGTTTGTGATGTAGCAATACTTCAGAAACGCAGTCCAAAAGAAAGCGATGAACTAAGAATGCGTCGATTTCACGTCGCGCATAAATTTCCCCATTCATAATCAATCTTAAGATAAGTTCAATGCTGGAGCGGAGATAGTCCCTTGGATCGTTATATGGCCCAGAGAGAATCATTTGCGAGTCGAGGTATTCCGTCAATGATTCGCGTGCAAAAGAGCCAATGCGGTTAGCCCCTGGTTGATCCAAAGATCCCATCTTGTGGAAGGACAGAGATTCCAATTCAATATACACATCAGCTAGCTGCGACATAACTTTCGTCCTCTGCTCTGGAGAGGCAAGCGACCAGCGCAGCGACTTTCCCGGGAGTTTCTCCATCAGGATGTATCCTACCCCAATGGGAGTTTGACCTTGTAGACCGTAATCGAACACCTTCGGTGTAGGGACCTTTGTCTCGCCTAGAAGTTGAAGAGTCGCGACTTCGCTGCGTATGATATAATCACGCAGATCGGGCGGTGGTGAGGTAGCGTTGAATCTTCGAATACGCGCTAACCACAAAACACCATCAACGAAATGGATACCTAAATGATAATTCATACCACCCATTACAGATGACCGTGTTGATCTATCGTACACAAGAGGTTGCGGCGAGTAGCAGGCAATACCACCTCGTAAATAGCTTGCTCTCTCGAGAAGTGCAGACAGGTTGAGTGATTCTAGTAATTTAGAGATCTCCCTTCGCTCTGCTTCTTGAGAAGCTATATCATATGGCTCTCCATCCTTTATTTTGGTCGTTAGTAAGGTCATATTCGAGGTGGATATGAATCATTTTCTCACCTGCCACCTCGGGCACTCGTGATTCATATGTTTAACACAGAGATGGCGGTCACAAATAATACATTCTCCGTCTGAGCGCACAGAAATACCGCTGCAACCCTTAAAATCGCATTTCCACATGGTTGACTTCGTCTTGGAAAGTAAGCGAACGAGGTCCGATGTCCGACAGGTAGTTCAGAATCTCGCAGCGTTCAATTGTGTGGCCGCGGAACTGACTAAGCGATTATTTCATCGCCTTGCTCAACCGATTGAGTAATCGATCAATATTGATCGTACGGTTATGGAGCTTGAATCGTACGATTAAGCCTATTTTATCGCATACTCGAAGCCCCTGAAATTGCATAATATCGGCTTCTTTTTTGCAGTAGATTAGAATAATCAAGACCTTCAATCGTTGCATATGATCATATAACGTAATTCCCGACCGAGTGGCCACCCCCCTACCGAGTGGCCACCCCACTTCAACTTCCTCATCATAAAATTAATTGAAGTTATTCAAAATTAACAAAACAACATGTTTTTTATTGAAGCGATTCAACTCGCGCGTGTAGGACATCTAGTTCTAGTATGGCCTTGAATATTGCAATTAGAACACGTAGGTGGAGCGCGTTTTGGGGCCCCTGAAGTTGAAGTTCTCGCCCGTATATATTCCTGATTTATAGCCTCCATTCGCTCATTTCGCTCTTGAATTGAATCTCTCGTTTGCTCTATGGAGTTGGCCTCAGTAGGGGTCATTTGACGCTTTGATCGAGTCTTTTTTAAGTGATAATTTGCACTTTCCGCGCGTAAATTGGCGTTTTCTTGCGCGAGTTGCGCCGCGTTGTAAAGCGAGTATTCAAACCCTTTTAGAAAGCGCTGGAAGAGGCGTTTTGAAGGTGTAGAGGGACTGCGGGACCCTTGCTTTAGCATCTCCTTTATCGATGAAGCCGATTTCTGCAGTTGTTTTACTGTATGAGGCGTCGCTAGAGTTGAATTTGTAGAGCCACGGCTCACCGGGGGTGTAGGAGTTGCAAGGCGAATATTCAACTTTTCCAGCACTCTTAGAGGTTGAAAAGGGACGATTCCTGTTGCAGCGAAGCCATTTTGAATATTTGAAGTAGTAAAGACCTGTAAATGAGCGGTAGGATACGCCTGCAAGAAATCAAGCTTATCAATATGATTATACCCGAGGCGAATCCTCTGCTCAACAAGTCCTCCATAAGCGCGTTTTAGAGGGCCAAAACAACCAACATCAAGCGGTTGTAAGAGGTGAGATGAATGCGGAGGCATGCAGATTGGTATGATCTTATTATCTTCGCATAATTTATCGAATGCAGGCGTTAGATGACTTCCGTGGCCATCTAAAACAAGTAGGCGATATTGGCCCACTGTACGGCGAGATGTTGAAGGAATGAAGATTTTTTCAAGCCATAAAAGACCGATTTCATCAGTAGTCCATCCATTTGGACTAACTTGAATCATCCAGTCACCCGGGAGGCGATTCTCTGCATACCAGCCCTCAATATGAACTTTACCTTTAAAGATAATACATGTAGGGACTGACCACCCGTTTGAATTGATGCATTCAATCGTTGTAACCCACTCCCGGTTGCCTGGCTGAATAAGATGAGGTTTTCCGGGCATATTAGACCTCGTCACTACTTTCGTAGTAGCGATAAGACCCATAGCGAACCCGGTTTCATCGAAATTGAAGATATCTTCATCCGCGATCCCGTATTGAATCCGAATCTTTTGTAGCTGATCAAACCATGTTTGTATAACTCGAGGATCCTCGCATTTCGCTCGCTCGTAATTATATCGCCTTGAGAAACGAGATTTGATCTCTGGACGTCGTTTTATAAATTCGTTAACCCAATTCTTGCCGATAGGTTTAAATCGCGATGGATTGTCTGCCCGGAGGATGATTTCAGCCATTTCTTGCACGTGAGAAGGTCTAGGAGGCATTCCACGCGAATCCATAGAGAATATCCACTGAATAAGCGATTCCTCTTGAATTAGCGATAATCGATGACAATTTGCGCGAGTTTCTGCGCGATAAGATTGTCCCTTAAGGCGCCTCCGTAGAGTGGTTCGAGGAATTTCAAAAACCTTAGCTGCGCGAGCTATAGAAGAGATTTTTTTATTTTGAAAAGCTTCAATTGCGAGCAAGATCCTGCCCTCTTGGCTTTCGCGATTTTGAGATAATTGACTCATTTTTAGTGGTGTGGTTAATGGTTGAATAACTTCAATTAGTTTTATGATGAGGAAGTTGAAGTGGGGTGGCCACTCGGTAGGGGGGTGGCCACTCGGTCGGGAATTACGTTACCGCCACTGCTTAGTCAACATCGCACTTCAACAACATCTGTTGGAGGGCGACGTCTTGGCAAGCAGAATGACTAAGGATCTGAATGGATTGGACCACTAAAATGATCGAATGAAGTGATTGATTTGACTATATCAAACGAATGTATTGAAGGTGTTGAAGACCTCTTTTCTAACTACATGATAAAGAAGCCGATATTTATGCAGTCTCAGGGGCTTCAGGATCAACATAAAATGAGCTGAATTGCATGATCTTATACCATACGATTCATATTAATCGGGTTGCATGATCAGTTTAGTCAAGCAAGGCGATGATCTCTTGCTTAGTCAACTCCGCACTTCAACAACATCTTAGTAGTGTTGTGATATGAGGCCGGCGCAGATCAGGAACCAAGCCGCGCCATCGGAATTTATCCCGAATGATCTATATAAAGGACCAAGTTGATTTTCTTCTCGTTGTATATATATCCTCTTGTTTCCCTCTGAAAAAAAAAAAAAAAGAAACACATTTACTCTTCCTTTTGACTTACAAGTAGCCATGCGGAGAAATGATCGGATGCTCCTTTTTCCGTGACCGTGCGCGATCGGCGCAGCCATGGAAGCTCTCGAAAGGCTTGAGAATTTTAAGTTAGCGTATCGGTTACAAATTTGGTACAATCTCGTGTTTGTTAATTTCTATAAAAGGATTATACAATCGGGTCTACGGCACGGTCATCGAGCGTTTACAGACGTCGAGACACTAGCAAATACGGTCGCGAAATATTACCCTCACCTGGAGCGAAACGACGATGCCTTCCACACGATCATTTACAAATTCTGGAGCAGGTTATAAGCAGGTATGAACTGGTACCGACTCGTTAAAAGATATGGGTTAGGTATTATCGCGCTTGTGCCCACTGGCAGTGGCTTCGAAATTTCTGATTACTAGTAAGTTTCAACCTAACGAGAGTTTAATCCACTTTCTGAAGCAGGCTAACGTACAAAAATGTCCAGAGGATACCCAAGCAGCATTTTGACGACTTTCTGAATATATTAGATGAGAAGCGTGGAGATTTCATTCGCCAGTGTAGTGACTTTTTGAAAATTAGGTTTAATAGTCTCTTAAAGTTCAACTCTTCTAGGCAACTGTGTTTTGGAAAGGTCGATGCAGAAGCAGTCAAAAAATCAAAGTTCGACTCAGCAAAAATCGCTGAGCAGATCCCCGAGTGATCAAGTATAAAGTGAAAGGAAAAGCAGAGAAAAGCAACTGGGGTGGGGAAAAGGGTGGGAGAGAAAGTTGAATATCTTAATATGGAAGCCAGCAAAACAATGAAGCATCCCGTAATAGCTGCCGAAAACTTTTCGTTTTGTGAAACTGTAATTGATAGAACACGTGTAACAGTTTCAGTGTATATCCTTAGAGAAGCATCGTATCGACAAGACTATCCACAAGATAAAACTTTCTCCGGGTATAATCAAGCCCTATACAGCCTTCTTGATGAGAAATAGCCAGGACCACTAAGCACAACTAAGCCAATAAGCGCCGGCCCCGATAAGCAAGTGGCGACGGTAACGCCGTCTGCTGCTGCTTGCATCCACCTCCCCACCATAGCGTTGACTCAACGCAACCGACTGTTTCGAATTCAACTTTGAAGATTGAATCTAAGTATCGACGAGATGGCTTCAAATGCTGATATTCTTCGCCCCGACAACGTGCTGGCCTTTGCGGCAAGCGCCCTGCGAGGAGACGGCACCACGGCATCTGGTCTGAAATCACCTGCCGAGGCCGTTGCCCTAGTCGGCCATGCTTCCATGGTCGCCGTCGGTTTCAAACTGATTGGACTGGGAGAGGAGCATAGGTGTCAGCGAGGTCGTTCCCATCCATGTCATTAGGACCCTTGCTAATCTATCCTCGTTTCAACAGCTAGCTCCTCGGATAGTCCTTCTTTGCCACTGGAATGGAACGCAAACGATACTTTAGTCTTTCGATACTCTCATCCGCAATCCTCCACGCAGTACCTACTCAAAGTCAGTCGACTAGGAAATAATGCCGTCATCCTAGCGCTGGCGCTCGGGGATGACAGGACTACCTCGTTAGACATTGCCGCCAAGGATTTCATCTCCCCGTCCTCCCTCCCGATCACTTCGGATGCAGATCCCACCTCCGACCGTCTAAGCGACATCTTCATCTCGTCCTCTCGCCTGGCCGATCTGATCGCTTTGTTCAAAACCCACGTGATCCAGAAACTCACCCCCGGGGTGTACAAGGAAGAGTACCACGCCTTTAGCCAAGCCTCCCAGGAGCCGCGGGGAGAACGACCACAGCCACGCAATCTCTTGGCTGATGATCCACTCCCTCAACCTGGTCGTCCGTATCGTTTCGATGACCCATTGGCCGCTGCTCCGTGCCGGCCAGTTCCCCCCGGTGACTTCGCTCCGCCCGGCTTCGAGGATGAGTATGAGATCCAGCGTCCCCCGCGAGGCTACCGCCCCGGATTCGACGGTAGAAATCCCTTAAATAGTGGGGATCGGAATCTTTATCCCCCTGGTATCGGTCCTCATGACCCTCTGCGGGGTGGCGTTGGTGGTAGAAGTGAAGGCGGCATGCACCGTACCTTTGACGATCCCGTGTTTGACGGCGGTGCTCGGGGTGGGGGATACGATCCGCAAGTATCTTCCGGAGCGCGATACGACCCGGTCGGCCCTGGCGGCGCACTGTTTGGGCGAGGGCGCGGACTTTTTGGCAGAGGCGGCGCAGGCGGTGGATTTGGCGGATTTGGCGGTGACATCACCTAGACGCGCGGTTACGAGAATGCTAGTGCCGTCTCATGTAGTCGCTTTTATTCTGTTTCGAGGGTTTCTTTGGCCATGAGACAGACGGCTTGAGATAATGAGATCTCTTGACCTAGATTGACGATTGTTGTAGTCATGCCCTGGTTCGAATTTCGTTCAATAGCCAGCGCTTGATCAGCAATGGCACGATATGCGTTTTCTTGTTCAAGCTTTTGAATGAGTCGGTCTCTGGCAACGACAAGTACTGGAGACTATTAACCCGTTTACATTAGCACCGTGGGAGACGTATGCAGATCGACGTTGAAGCCATGCAGGATCCACAGACTGTATCGGGCGGATCCATACAAATCGCAGTCAGCAGCTCGGCACGGAACGGGCTTGTAGGATTTGGGGCAGCAATCGAGAAGCAGCCACCTCAATATGGAAAACTGAAACTGAAGACCTCCTCCTTAACATTGGGCGCAAGATTAGAGCAAAGTCAACTCTCCGCGGAGCTAGCAGCCATGGCACATACACTGAACAGCCTGGTGGGACTGAAAGATTACGATCAGATTGCTCGAGCAATAAAGCGGCAGCCCTCACGATACGGAACCCTCGACAATAGTCAGGCCAGGAGTTCGTCTGCCAGACGTACAAGCCGATAAACAGATTGCAGAGAAAGGAAACCATGTCAAGATTCTTTGGGTCCCAGCCAGCGAAGACAACAAACTGCTGGGCCTGGCTAAAGAGCAGGCCAGGGCCGCGACCCACGAGGACGCTATCCCACAGGTACAGGCCTCCAGAATGAAGTCAACAACCTTGAATCTCGCACAATTCCAAGCAGCCACTACGAAAGCCTTCCCAGAGGACGTAGGGAGACACGCCAAACGAGTGGATGGAGCACTCCCAGGAAAACACACCTGACAGCTGTATGATGGATTATCGTGGAAAGAAGCGACCGTGCTGGCTCAACTCCGGACCGGCATGGCAAGATTAAATGGGTATTTCTACGGGATCAATGTCGCGCAGACAGACCAGTGTGCATGCGGACAAGCAAAAGAAACCGTGGAGCATTTCCTCTTTCGATGTCGGAAGTGGACCACGCAACGGATAGCACTGCTACAATGTACTCGTACTCACCGGGGCAATCTCTCCCTCTGCCTGGGCGGGAAATCGGTGCCATTGGAAGGTATGCTCACACTGCAGGCTCGCGAAGCCTGCTAGGATTGGGTTTCTCGTTGCCTGGATGTATACTTAGCACATGACCAGTTTGACTGGGTCATCCGGGCTTTGGTGGGTGCTGAACCTCGTCTGCAACCTGGGCCTCTTCGCATCGGCACTGACGGACGGATGTGCGACGTATTTGGGATCTTTATGTGCAGGATGAGATACCAGAGCAACGCCCCTGCGAAACGTAGGGCGACGATACGCCAAAAGACCATCTGTATTTAACCTATCTCAAGTATCTGCTGCTCCTATTAAAGATACGTCGACAGAAAAGATCTAACGTGATAAATTAAAACAATTAAAACTGATTTTTGTCTATAGTAGCTCGACTATATAAATACTTCCTCTCGCAGTGTCTATAAGACGTGAATCTTCCTCATCCGCCGGAAACTAGGATTCTCCACACTCTAGATCTAGAGTTTTGTCAGCGTTGCGCTATTCAATAGAGCTGTACTATAGCCTCAAGACCAATTCTTCTGGAGTAAGGAGGCTGCCATATCCCAGAGCGTGATCTTCCGGTTGGTACTGATCATGTAGTGGTAATGGGTGTCTTCTGGCCACCTCAGTTCTAGGTTCTTAAGGAGATGCACTGGGAAGCCATCCTCTGTTTAGAACTCGGCCATAATTTTCTCTCTCGTGTATAACCATGTATATTACTATGTAGCGTCCATCCTCTAAGCTTCTCAGATCCGGGACCTTCGCATACCCATCAGGCTGCTCCCCTTGGCAAACAGTAACAAAGTCCCCGAGACGGATCGACCAGACATCCAAGGATGCACACGAAGCCTGCATCCCTCTACTCCGGACAAACTATTTGGTACATTGACATGTGCACACCCACGTGCTAGTCAGGAAGCTTTCGTGCCCAAGATAACCTATCAAATCAGTCAGTTACTTAAGTTTCATCGCCCGAGACGTAATGAAATCCAGAGCTACATTGCTAGTAGTTATGTTGCTGTACATTGTTCTCACGTACAGTGATATGCACTACGTCATTGGTGATCACTAGTTGGTACGGTAACCACCACATTGAAAAAAGAAAAGGTTTGTAGAAACAAGGAAACCAGAAGCCCTGCCTAATCTTTCTACGACCCCAATAAAAGATAATGAAGTAATATCCGCGTATTTCGTCATAGGTGTCGTCATCCTTGTGGCGAAGCTTCAGACTCTAACTACTCCACATAACTACATATCCTGAGTCTCAATGTCTCATGTATAACTGCGCAATAACTAATGGTTTTTACTTTTTTTTTTCGTTAGAGCTGCTCCTAGCTTGTGTTGTGATGCTTTCAGTCTTAAATTCTTTCAGAGAACTCGCGGTCTCTTTGTTCGAGGCCATATTCTCGATGTGCGAGACCACATTTAACATGCTGTACGAACTCCTCCTGGGTTTTATCAACTTCTTCACAGGCATTCCGGAAATGGCGCTGCACATTGTGAAGGGTCTGTCGGAAGTTTTCGGTGGTGTAGGGAAATTCATTATCGGTGAGCTTCTATCTTTAATTATCTCTGACTGTGATATATGACTGCGTTAACAACCTATTCCAAGGTAATATCGTCGTTATCGCAATTATCGCTGGCGGTGTTTATGGGTATCTGAAATATCAACGTTACCAAGGGCACCCAGCCGAGAATAGGGTGGAAAAATCCAGCTAGTCAAAGAATAGCAGACGATGCTACTTTCAACTTACATATGTTTCCTCGCACTCCCCTCCCGAACGGTCATTAACATTAACCGTTCACATCCAGTCTTTCCCACCTGGACTGTCAACCTATGTCTGGGTCATCATCTCATTCCATCGTGCAGGATTGATGACGTCAGTAAAGAAAATTGATCTGTATTGTTATTCGTTGTATAACTTGGAAATGTTGAACGTATCCAAAATTGCTGAAAGTACTGACGGCCTGAAAGTGCATCACTAGTATCCCTATTCCATATTCTGAGCGAGGAGGTTGAAAGGTTAGATAGTCTGTCAGCCCTGTAGGAGTGCACAGTATGAGCTTCACTGTCTGGACCAGGCGTAGTGACTGAATATGAGCCGGGTTCACAAAATTGCTGTACAGCTCAACGACTAGAATAATTATGTCCAGATAGATAACTAAGAATTTAAATCTTAAATTATGTGCTAAAGTGAATATGACTAGACTACCAAAATCAACTTAAACTGTTAACAATAGAATAATTTAATTACTAACTTTTAAAGATTAGAGCTCTCTATTTAATACTGACTATATCAATCGAGCAAATTGGTGTTCCGCTCCTAACTACACGATAATGAAGCCGGTATTTATGCAACCTCATGGACTTCAGGATCGTCATAAATGAGCGGAATTGCATGGCCGATATTGTCTAACGATCATTAATAAAGACATCGTCTTGTCCCTTCAATTTTGAGGATAGAAGGATCCCAGCAAGATGACGAACATTCGCGATAGTAAGAGGATATCCACCGGAATCCATTTAAAGAATCCTTCGCCTTAATACTAATTCATCATTATTAAATAAGTTCTTCAAATTTGGCTCCATTTCAGCGCGGGATTTGACCACTATTAATCGTCCTTTTAAGGTGCTTATCTTAAGGCCAAACACTATAGCACACGCCTGCTTGGAGGCGAATTAACCCTTTATTAAAGGCTTCACAGGCAAGAGCTAGTCTCCTATCTCAAGAAAGACCTTCCATACAACGAAATAGCTTCAAATAAATAAGGAATGAGTTATAAAAGGTGGAAATAACGGTGAGGCAGAGAGCAGACCGCCGGCAGTTCGTTGTCCGACTATGTTAATTAGTATTCAGTAAGCAACACACTCTCCCCCAATATTCTTAAGTAGTGAAATTAAGCTGGTGTGGGTCCCAGGAGCCGTTTCTTTAAGAGTAACGGGCTTTCATTTGACAAATTCACCCGATAATGACCGAATAACTGAAGTGAATATAAAGAATTGTCTTGCATGTAGACATATTTGGCATCTTAGCATATTGAAGACTGCGCTCGTCCCTGGGCGTCAACTTTACTCGTTAGGAACGAGGCAAACCTTTCAGAAATTGTGCGCAGAATACTTTTATACTATTGAAGGGTCAAATTGGATTAATAACTGTACCAGGTCTGATATCTCACCTTTGTTGTCACTATGACTTCGTCATCGGGTATCTCAAACTTCATGTTCCGAAGTGCCGTCCAGGTAGTAGCGATGGATTCTTGGACTTTTGCCCATTTATGGCCCTGAGAAATGATCCATTGGCTCTCATCATGAAAACGCATAAACGCTTTCATCATATACTCAGTTTTCCAGAGAGGGCAAAATTGGTCATAATCACTGTAGCCGTTCTGCTGTAGGAAATCTTCTTCAACCATTGAAGCCACATCAAGTGTAATTTTTTCGTGGTCATTAAGCGCAGCCTTGCCGACCAACTCCACGAGCTGTTTCAAATCTTCAGAGTCTGATAGAAGCTTCTTCATCTTGTCCCTTAGCTGTGGGAACCCAGGGCGATACTTCTCATAGTGTGTGTCTAAGACTCCTGAGTATTTGCTGTAAGATAAGGAGGTGTTAATGGAAGGAAAATGTTTCCTCTGCGCGAGCCTTTTGTCCAGTGCCCAAAACACCTGAACAACACCAAGGGTGCAGCTAGTGACAGGGTCTGAAAAATCTCCACCGGGAGGGCTCACAGCACCAATTATACTGATGCTACCCTTCCTTTTCGGACTGCCGATACCCACGGATCGTCCTGCACGTTCATAGAATGATGCCAGCTTGGAACCTAGATAGGCTGGGAACCCTTGGTCTGCGGGCAGTTCCCCCAAGCGACCAGAAATCTCGCGTAAAGCTTCGGCCCAGCGAGAGGTAGAATCCGCCATTAGTGTTACATTTTTGCCTTGATCGCGGAAATACTCCGAGATAGTAAGGCCAGTATAGATTGAAGCCTCGCGGGCGGCGACAGGCATATTGGAGGTGTTAGCGACCAGGCAAGTTCGTCTCATTATAGACTCCATTCTTCCATCCATGTTTATGGACAGCTAGGCTTCGAATTAGATTAGCATGTTCTCAAGGTTCGATACGGTATTCTTAACATGCCTGAGAAAACTCCCTCAAAATCTCTGCCATTTCGTTACCACGCTCACCGCATCCAACATAGACGATGACATCGCTGTTCGAGAACTTGGAAATGCTTTGGCTGATGACTGTCTTGCCGCTTCCGAACGCACCAGGGACACATACTGTACCGCCCTGTGCGCATGGGAAGAGAGCATCAAGAACTCTCTGCCCAGTGAGAAAAGGGGAATCACAGCACAAATTTTCGGTGACAGGTCGAGGAACGCGTACCGGCCAAACCTGCATCATAGTATACTCTGTTTCATTACCATCGAATTCGATTGCCAAAAGCTTCTCAATGATCGTGTAGCTACCTGCCTCCGCAATTCGCGTGATCTTTCCCTTTGCACGCGGAGGAAGCATAATCTTGTGGTCATTAAGCAAATTATTCTCGAACACACTCCCCCAAATATCGCCACCGGTGATGTGATCTCCAACTTTGAATATTCCCGGCACGAAATACCAAGACTTTTCGCGGTTAAGTGCAGGAACGTTGACCCCACGTGGGATATAAATACTTTTCGTCAGATACGAAATAGCTTCCAAAGGCCTTTGAGTTCCGTCGTAGATAGTTCCCATCAGCCCAGGTCCAAGCTCGACGGCCAGAGGCTGTCCTGTGCTGGCAACAGGATCACCGACTGCTACACCACCTGCGGTTCCGGTTAAATGACGTTAGCAGCGGAAAGTGAGTAATGAACTGATAATCACCTACTTGTGTCCTCGTAGACCTGTATGGTCACTTTGTCATGCTCTATTTTAATGATTTCTCCCACTAAGGACTCGTACCCTACTCGGCACTGTAGAAAAGTCAATCAAAATATTCTTAGCACGTCGGACTCATAAACACTTACAAGTTCGTACATATAGCTGCCTCTCATGTTCTCTGCAATAATGATTGGTCCTGAAATAGAAGATACTGAACCGATTTGTCCAATTTCCTGGCCCAACCGTTTAACCTTCGACGTCATTGCAGATGATTTCGTAGTGGTATGTCGGTAAGGTATTTTGCGACCAATTGTAAAAATGGGGTCGAAGATGTATCGGAGAATATCAACACGTCAACTCGGCGGCGGCGGGAGAGTGTTTCGCTTGTTGTGGGCTGCTTATATGCCCGCTACAGAATAGAATCACATTAAGAGTCGTGAAATAGATTATTGCAAATTGACTACGGTCAGGCGCTGCCAGTTATATTGAAGGGTTCCATATATTTGAAATCATTACCTGTGCCACCCACCCCGATCCCGTGGACTTACCGTGGGCGGCTAGTTACATCATTATGACTTGCGCTGACACTATCTTCTAGCTTCTTCCTGACGACCGGATTTTTAATGATGGGAAATTCATCTGGGCATGCTTATCCAAACGCACATGGCAGCTATTTAGTCGCTTCACTATTGTTGCCTGTGCCGCTACGGTCGGCAGACACTTCGACCGCCCAACCGCAGGTTTAGTAGCTTCTCACAAGCAGCTTTGTTCGTACGTCAGTAACGCCAAAACATCCACTGAAGTCTCTTCGATGTTTCAGCAGAGGGCCCAGTGTTCATCCAGGGAGCCTGTTATTTCGAGATCGTATTTAGTGGTTTCCCGGAACCAGAACATGAGCTAAGGTATGAGAAAGTCTGTGGGAGGAGAGTTTATCTGAAGTTAGGTAGGGTATTCGCTATTTACAAGCCAACAAACGAACTAACTTTCGTCGTCATGGCAGGAAATAGAACTACTGTATAACTTGGAAATAAATTTTTGCATCTTCCCAGGGCTAGCGATATATTTTCTTGACATGGTTGACATTCGACTGCTTGGCCACCGTTCCAAAGCACAAGACAACCACACTGCGGACTTTACACTTCGCGTTCTCTATAGCGCAACATTCTATCCGAGCTGGTGCAAGTAGCTATTATGGTTAGCTCGAGACTTTTAGTTCTCCATCCAAATTTCATGCGCGTCGTGCAGTCATATCAACCGCCATCCAGTCGCACCATTCGATCTCCTTTCAGAGGTGTTTCCAGCCCTCATACCGGTGCCTACACTAGTCAACAACACATTCAACAGATATATCAACAGTACTACCGCCCAGCTTCCAACAAATTCCTACAACCCTATGGGCCACTGAAGGACGGTTCATCCAACAAGCTTGCTGAAGTCACATTGCCTGAAAACGGAGACACAAACAGTAGTCAGAGCAGCAACTCCTCGCCAGAGCAGCGGCCACAAGATACGATAAGGCGGACTACAGATGCATTCTCAATGCCATTCGATAACCGGGCTGTTACAGACTGGAAGCAGGGCGATTTGTTGGTAAATAGGGAGCACCAAGAGGTGCATGCAGTGGATAATGATGGAGCCGAAGATACCACTGCCTATCCCGGTCATTCTGGATGCATAGAAAACAAAAAAGTACAAATGCTTCCCTTTACGAATCTGGGCGCGTTTGACAATGCCATTCACCATCCCATCCTCCCCCATGGCCTAGCAACATCCGACAATACACTCCCGCACCAGACATTAATTCCTAACGAGTATTATTTCGATACCTATTTCTTGGTTCGCGATATCTCAAAAGCCGGCTTTACAGATGAACAATCCATCACGATCATGGAAGCCATCCAAAATATCCTACGAAAGAACACTGATTTCGCAAAACAATGTCTGATTCCCAAATCCGCTGTCGACGAAGAGGCCTACCTGTTCAAGGCAGCCTGCTCAGAACTCCGATCGTCCTTACAAATAGCTTATAATTTGGAAACGAAAAGACAACATGCTTCGCGGGTACAATTGGAGCAAGAATGTGATATTCTCTCACAGCGTCTCACCCAGGAGATTGCTGGTATGAAGGATAGTATAAAGGGTATGTTAAATGACCAGAGTATTACCGCCCGAGAGCACCAACGGAGCATCGGCACATTGCTCCAAGAGCTCAATTACAAAATCAGTGTGTCACTTAACAGCGATGGAAAGGCCGTGATCGAGAGCATCAGGTGGATTTTGATACGTCGCGCTGCCCTGACTGCTATAACTTGCGCTTGTACGTCTTTAACGTGTCCCCGGTAAGATCTCAAGTCTTATGGCTCACGGTACCCTTTTATCCAGTGATGATTGCCCTCTTCCTCAAGTACTATTCTACCCGCGCGCAAGAGTCAGAGCAAAAAGTCGAAACGAGTGACAATTAATTGCAAGGCGGACCCTCAAACAAAGTGAGACATCCTCTTCTTACTGCTATCCGATGGTTACGAATGCTGCTCATGCTATCTCCAGGTGTGCCTGTGCGGCGAGGCTCCAGGATGGAAATAATTATCTAAATCTCTGGCATCTCAGTGTCGCATACTGTATTGAGCTGAAGCATACTTAGGTCCTATCATATTACCCACTCTTTTCGTGCCCCAAACGAGGCCCTTTAATCGCAGTTCCAAAATACCCATCTCTAAACCCAAGAATATATGGTAATGTGGTCCATGATCTTACCCTCCACAGATGAGACCAATGTCCTCAACTGCCTCAGAGGAATCACCGCTTTTAGTCAAAAACTTTGTATTTTACAGATCACACTCATATAAATTAGGGAGAAATGACATTTTAGGGTCTTTTGTCGTCCCCGTAGAGTTTAAATATCAGAGTCCAATGATTACTTTTGTGCGAATAAGACGTGTTACATGACAAGTGGAAGCTTAAGTACTCAAAGTATGCCATCCAACAGAATTGTGCCTAGCAACATTACAGTCTTTACATTCCTAGATAATTTCTGGTTTCAGTCTCAAGGGCACATGTCACTGTCTGACATATATGACAGGTTTTAAATGCTTTCGAGATAGTCTGCTTATGTACCTAAATTACCAAAGACATGGCAACCTTTCTGCTCCATGCTTTCTGTCTGCTAAGGGAAAAAGCAATAAATATAACGTTGGATATGTTATAGTCTGACAAGCTTTCCAACTATCAGCGAGTTTATGGAAAGCTTCTAGATTGTTGGAGGTGTATCATGCATAATGGTGCTTTGGAAAAAAGGAGGCTGGCTGACCTATCACTTATTCGGCAACATAATTGCCTATTGCTGCCAAATTCGGAATAGTAACCTTTCCCTGGTTGCCCTTGTTGCCCAAAACCACGGTGACTACTCCAGATAGACCCTCCGGATAAATGTGTAACCGTAGATCAAATACAAAAGGATTTTCCTGGGATAACTCCTCCTTGGATGATATAAGAACCACCTCAATCGGCGTCAGAGGAGGTGCACTCATGATGACATCACACTCAACCTCGTCCCCAGCCAATTGCTGTGCTTCAAACTTGGTCCCTGACAGCACAGAAACTGCAGTCCTAGGACGAGGGAACACTTGTAAGCGGATGCCAGGAGCACCGCGAATCTCACACGAGCTTACACGGCCTGTTGCACTGCTGATTCCCTTCACTTTGAAAACCCCTGTGGCAGTTATAAACTTTGAATGAAAAAGCGAAGCTTTCTGGATCTTCTCCCCAGTCTCCTTATGTTCCTTAATAGGACTCCTAAGGAGGAAATTGCAAATGCTATCAACTAACACACTGGTAATACCATGCGTGTCACTTGCCCCAATACTTTCCGCCCATTGGCTAAACAGCCTAGAGCTAGTAGGATCCTTGACCAAGCCACTTTGTAATAGGTTGTTTCCTCCTATAACAGAGCATTTGCTCTCACGTCGGGCTAGGTATTCTCTGTATTGGGCTGTGTCTTTTACTCTACCTTCAATACCCATCACAGAGCTGTACTCAGTTCCAATGTGTTCGCGGAAGTTTTTTTCTGATTCGTCGGATGCACCAGGCCTGGAGACCTGTAGGCGGTACCGCGCTCCAGAAGAACAACCTGTGATAATATGTGTGCCCCATTTTGCAAAAAAGTTTGCAAATGCATCCCTTGCTGAAGCATTATTCTCATCCCAGTAAGGGAGTTGCCTTGCCATCTGGATGAAGTCGGTGTTGACTTTATCTCTTTCCAAGTTTTGTACCTTGTAGTGGGCAGTATAGTCGAATTTACCGATGCCCCAGAGGCCAATTAAAGACCGAGGATCGAATGACACTCTGTGACCAAAACTTCCATCACCTTCCGTAGAGATTCCAAGGTAACGATGGCCCAACGATGGATCGAACGCCAAAGCATCCGCTAAGGCGGCTCCAGTCTTGCAAAGTAAATTTTCGGCGACAACTGCTGGCCCACCAGGAACAATCAAGACGTCGTCAGGCACTAGGTATTGATTTTCTGAACCTGGTACTCTAGTCGTTTCATTGCTCAAGTTGATGTTTAGAAGCTGGCTTTTTCCCGCGCTCTCTAACGTTTGGTGGTAGTCGAATAAATTTGAGTCTTATACTTAGTTAACCATTACTAGGGGGTAAGTGGTACCTGGAAAGAGGGTGATACTACGCCCTAAAAGCTTGCAACAGGGCAATGGTTCAGGCGGAATATCCATAATGCTGAGTAGGTGATATAGACAGACATGTGCGAGAGAAAACGGAAAATAAATTTTGGAATTATTCATTATTCCGTTATATACGGTCTCTTTAATGATGTAATATAATATCCTTTTCAGGACTTATGGTATGGTCTCTAATATATTGGTCATGATGACGTTGGAGTCGGTAAGTACCAGTGAATCACAGCGGTTCCCCACTTTCTGCGATACCTGATTCTGGAGCCACAATGATGATTAAAATTGTGGAAGTAGAAGCTGCGGGAGTAGAGCGGTCGGACCAAGGTGGGGTGGTTAAATGCCTCGAGAGACTCTTGAACTTGGAACCTGAGGGTCATTCTGTACGGCTCTCGAGGGGGTTTATGACTGATCCGAGGCACCTTCTAGTTGGGCCAGGCGCCCAAAGGAGGCCCCCGGGAACTAAGCAATGTAGGAAGTGAAGTTCCTTGTCGGGCTAGACGAGGGCTCGGCCGTGGTGGTGGGATTGCTTCTCCACCCTCTCCCCGTTCAACGTCAATATCCTCAGGCCTTTGACGACGCCACGTGGTTATTTATACCCGTAGAACAGCTTGCTTCCAGCTTATCGTGGGGTCATCTATGTGGGCAGCTTGCCCCTTCTTGTTTGTTCGAATTAGTCCTTAGAAGCTTCCCCCTGGTAGTACCTAACAACCTCATGGCGAGCAAGATTACATAGAAGCACAAAAGCACACATCACACTATACGATGACCCTGCTAGCTCCGCATGAATGGTCGCCAATAATCCTAATAAAATTCAGCACAGTTTCTTTCGCCTTGGCGGGATAGCCACACCATTACTATCTTGAGGACTGATCGCTGCTGCGAGGAAAGCTCAATCATTTCCTTCCTTTTTACTTTTCTGTGTCTTATTGAACTGCAGATCCCCTGTCTCAGCTCTGGCGTGGTATGGCGCATAAGCTACATTATGCTTTCGGGGCTATTGTGCGATTCCTGTACGAGAGAGTTGCAGGGCCCCCTCGGTTAGGAATAACACTAACTGTCAGATAGGGGCTTTTACAGCAATTCAAGAAGACCTTTTGCCACTCATCATCTATAACAGTCTGGTCAAATGTCTTAGCCTATGAAAACGGAAAGCATTCTGATGTGTCATGATACTGGCATGTCATGATGACGCGACATAAGATAGGGTGGCGGCCCCCTCACTTCCGATCGCCATCGGTTT
>JAPDKQ010000181.1:0-27617 GCA_027569665.1 Aspergillus bridgeri | reverse complement strand
TCGCTTGGATATTGACAATCATGTCCCGGCCATTGTGTCTCAGTACGATCTTAGTCTTGCTCTCCAGAAGGCGAATGTGCCGCGCAGGTCGTTGCTGACTAATGATCCACAACACTTTCCCCTTTTGGGATTCACAGTTGGGCAGCTGCGGGCCCTGCACGGACGTCACCGAGTGCAGGCGGGCGCTGAGATGCTGCCTCCAGCGGACCGCTGGTGGACGGTAGACCTCTACTCAGACGGTACGACAGCTCTTACAAACTTCCCTTGCAACGTTCAGACTAACGATCCGAGCAGACCTCGGTGAGGGTCTGAAAACCTCCCTATTAGAGGAGTATGCCAACCAAAAGAAACCAACGGACGGAGAAATATACCGTAAGATTCGGCAATATGAATTGGAGGGCAACGAGGCCTTTCGACAGCGTTGGTTCGTCCGACTGTCGCCAAGCAGCCAAGATCGCCTGGACCAACTAGATAATAGAAGAAACCGTCGTCTCCGGCGAGCCTTCGATCGGTTATTAGCGATCCCAGGACTTTGGCCCCATGGGATGAGAGTCAGTATGCTTCACCGTCTAATTGCCACCGGTTGCGTGGAAGTAAGCCGTGGAACCCACCCGCTTATTCCAGTGACCGTGCTGATCACCGCTTTTTAGGAGATCCTCACGTATCTTGACCATATCGGAGATTTCTGGTCTTCTCTGGTTGCCTCAGATCCTTCGGCCCTGAAGAAGATCGACGGGGACACAGTTGACGCCCTCCAGCTGATGGCACCGGGAAAATGCAGAGCCGACGCGAAGAAAACCCGTGGGCTGGTCCTTGGTGGTCAAGTGTTCGCTGGGTTTAATGACGAGGAGCGACGACTTATATGGGATCGCATGCAAGAATTTGACGGGCTGATCCCGTCTCTATATACATTTTTTGAAGACTTCAAATATCTAGAAAGCTGCTCGCGGTGCGTGAAGCGACTGATTGGCCCATCAAGCAACTCTGTATGGCAATCCATGAGCTCGATATTCATTCCCTCAGAAGGGGGTGAGAGCGTCATCCAAACCTCGGAGTCGACCTTCCGGTCCGAGCGTGGGTCCGATGCGGAGCGCCTTGATAAAGCGTATTTGCAGGTGTGGATGTATGCCATGAGGCATTATCATTTGATGCCGCCAGACCCGAAGAATGACGACGACTTACTAGCCAAGCCGGCACGTGGCAGGGCCGACGACAGGGCGATCTACGAGATGGCCGAACTTGCCCTTCGTGTCGGGTTTGATTCGCCAGAAATCAGAGCTTTAACTTGCGGCTCGCCTGACCATCAAATCGCACGGGCAGCCTTACTCCAGGCCCGAAAACCTGGTCGTTTCCGGTACGACCCGCAGCAGTTCGATGCTTTGGTTCAGCGCGTTGTCGAGTGTTTCGCCGCCGCAGTCCCCGAGGAGCCCGGGGAGACCTGCGAGCTTCTTGCGGACAGCTCGGTGAGTGTCCGGGCCCGCTGCGGCATGCCTCGGATGCGTACGCATAAACAGGATAGCCCTTGGCTCTTCTTAGACCGTCTACATGCGGAGGTCGAGGCTGCTGACACAATTACAACGTTCTTGGTCCGACGCTGTGTCTATTTCGCTTTCTTTGGGAAGCCTACACGGTCCGGGTCTGCTGGTAGCCACACAGGGCATTCCCCTGCAGACAACCCCCCTGGGTCACCATTGTTCGTTGGGGAAACTTGGCCATCGGATGGTCAAGGATCAGGTGCACCGCTGGACCCTCATCCACACGAAAGAGGGGAGGTACTAGGTAGCTCATCGGGGACCGGGGGCAACGGGGAAAGGCGTGCTCTTCAGCAGCAACGACGAAAGAGAAAGATCCAAGCACGGAGACGTCAGCTACAGCAACCATCAGTGGAGCAAGAGCCAATGGAGCTAGAACGAATCAGCACTGGGGATGCAGACGAGGACATGTCTGACCAGGGGTTTTTGACATGGGAACGTTCAGAAGGTTCAGCAGCTGCCCCTCAGACCGAACCCATACCGCCTGGCTCGACGCTAGTCCATCGAGAGTCGCGGGAGCCCAGCATCGCTGTCTCGGTTTCTGAGGATGGAGAACATACGACTCCACCTCCTGGGCGGCGAAACTCAAGCATAGGGCACCAACCAGTTCTAGAGGACGTAGATGGCTCTAGTCAGCATACTAGGATATCCTTTGAAGCAGTACCGCGCATGGGCGACTCAAACCAATCTACACCGGCTGTAGATCTTGGGCAAGAGAGCTCAGATGACATGACGCGGTCGACTTTGGACACATATCTTGACCAATTACAGAGAGCCCAGGAAGAGCAGGAACAACTAGATAAGAGACTAGAGCGAGAGCGTCTCGAGGAGGAACTCAATCTTTCGCATGAGGAACAGCCCGGTTTGAAGTTGGTAACTAGTCCACAAGGGCTGCGGACTACGCCAATGAGAACCCATGATGAAACGACCGGGGCACACGAAGTGGACCCCAATTACGCACAGTCTTCTAAGACAACAGGGAACGAAGTTATGGTTCCTCTCCGCCAGGAAGAGTCAGACCCCGGAGAGAGTCCCCGGGCGGCAGCGTCACCTCCTCGGCCGGGTGACAGCATCATCCGTAGTCACAGTGTACACGCTGATAATATCCCACAGGGAGGGGAGAACCCATCGCCATCTAGATACGTGGATATCACCTTCTGGAGCTATGAGCGGGAGGATTGGAGGCTATCAGACCGCCTCCAGGTGGATCCATCGGATCCGTCGCCGGTAGAACGTGTTGCGGCGAAGTACTCGAGAAAGGGTTATTCGTTATACGACAAGAATATGCAGAGCCTCAGTCCAGCACAGTGTTATCGCGCAGCCACTATTGACGGGAACAATGCGATATTTATCATCTCCGAGCACGAGGAGGAGAAGCTTGCCGCTGACGGCCGATTTGTCAACGATAAGAGGATTCTGTCTTTGGTTTCGCAGGCGCTTGACTGGCTGGAGCCAGTGACTCCAGCCAAACGCCTGCGATTCTATTCTGTTTCGTCGGAGGAGCCATGAGCAGTCTGTCATGTTTGATCTGTAGACGTGTGGCTCGACTTAAGGCTTATTCATGAATATTGCTTAGGTGGCTATGAGTAGGGCTTCTTAAGGCAAGGAACGAAATAGGAAGCATGATTTGTGTCGTGATATGGGATATGAACGCGTTTTCAAGTGGACTGCCTTGTGTGTTCTATCTCATGACTGAGTTCCTATTTGCCAGTCCATGTGTATCTATTCAACTTAGGATCATTAGATTAAGAAGACCATTTTGAGAGAGTATCCTTCTTGTGAGGACCCTCTTGTGAGGGAATACGCTGTGAGAGCCTAGACTTGAAATAGACGGCCTGCCAAGAGGGATAAAGTCATGTGCATTGCCCTCTGAGACCACCCTGGTAATAAAACCACGTAACCAAGATCTTGGCGCTCACATTCCCTCACAAATGAGTGGCTGCGGTGCGATGCGGCTCGTACCCACAATTTACACGCTTATCTTAAATAAGGCCCTTTTATGCTGGTCAGCTTTCAGTAGTCCCGTCCGGTTAAATCATAGCACTTACATTGCTCCACATTCGCTATTTTAAGAGATGCCTGTAGACACACGCAATGGTATGACCATAAAGCGAAATCACAAAATTTTCGAACTGGGGGATTCCTTAATATGAGCTAAGTAGGGCAGGCTGTGATCGCACGCACAGGCGTGGAAGCTTTCAGATAGCGTTCACCATCTGGCCGTCATGCATTTCCATCTAGCCCGTTAGCTACCTCGAGTCGTAGAGTTGTCGCATTTCATTTATAGGGCCTCTCATCCGCTGGCGAATTAGGTGGGGGATTACTTTATTCTGATGTTTTCATCTAATTAACCAACACACCATTGCTGAGCCGCAGGTATTGATTTACCGCCGGCAAGATATACCTTCCAGTCGTCTTCATCAATTACCACACCTGCTCCATAACCCATATGAGAAGGTAGAGCTTCATTAAAAGCTCTGTTTCTTTCCTCGTGACTCTGTCCACTATATACTACTGTACTGCAGTGCACTATTCGTCGGCAATAGATAATGTTATCCTCCTCTCTGTCAACGCTTACCAATATTCCGCGAATAGTCTGTGTTCCCCACTCATTGTGCTCCCCTAGCGCACCTGGCCATTCGTGAAGCAGCGCAACTTCACAGCAGCCAAAGGTTTCATATGGATCAAGTGCGATACGACTTGGAAAATAGGGATTGCCATCTTCAACGCTTCCGTCTGCACGTCGGTGATGGAAGGTAACCTCGAACCAAGCACCATTCTCGTCCCTCAAATGTGTATGGTTCCCGATGAGACCATGTCCAAAAAAGAATCGGATGCCGGGACACGTCATGCAGACACCGAGTTCTGCTGAAGAAGCTGATCCATATTCAAGTCCCCATTCTTCCCCGATTGGAAGTCCTACGCCTGGAATCACGTTTAGGTGCGATTTCAGAAATGTGACAGGCGCCCAGCGGAGCCCGTCTCTATTCAATGTCGCTAAGCGAGTGAATACGATGCTTCTTGGGACATCTTCCAGCATCTTCCAGAATTTCTCCATCCTCATTTTCGGCTCTGTTTTGGCAATCTCAGTGACATCTAACTCGAGCAGAACACCTAGACACAATGGCTCATCGGTCGGTACACTCGTAGTGCGGTCTTTTAGCGCAACTCTGATAGCACGCAGTCTTTCAGGCCTTGTTCTCTTGTCTCTAAAGCCGCGTAGTATATGGTACCTTAAGAGAAATGGCCGTACAATAGTCAAGTCTGCAACTAGACTTGCGGAGTTGCACAAATTCCGAATACCAGTGTCGAGATTATAAGCCTCATCACTCAACTGGAAAAACAGTGCCTTTGCCAGTGCACCTTCTTGGTAAGTCCAAAGTCGACTATTCCAGTTACAGCAGAGTATTTTCATAATGATATCAACCTGGTTGGAATTTTTCATTGAACTATTGAGGAGCCAAGAGTCAAGGACAAGCACAGCTGATGCAGAAGCATAGATAGTGCGCATTTGCCCAATGGCAAGTGACTGAACGGCATGCATATCTGCTGAATCAGGCGGAATACATATTGTGTCACACCAGAGTAGGACCTTGCTCATGTTTTCGATGTGTAGGTTGCGTACATTTCTGCTGAGTCGAAGGAGCTGGCAGCGTGGAAGCGCATTTCGATGAAGGTTTCCTAGTCCGTCTGACCACACGTGAGAGATGGCAACATAGGGCATCCCAATTTCGGCCTCGACAAATACGATGCTGGGATTGCAGTCGCTGTCCTCGATGGCAAGTATAAGTGGGACTTTTCCTTTCTCGATGATCGCACGTAGTTCGTCTGGACTAGCAACTACATCATCGCAACCAGAACAGCCGTCAGCATGCCTTGTTTGATATTCGCATTCTCGAAGCTGTTTGTAGGCACATTTATATGGCGTACACAGCTGCGTGCTATGTGATTCATGAGGGGCAGGTCGTTTCAAGTTGTATATGAAGTAAAGACATGGCGTGTTAAATTGGTTGAAGAACCTTCCGAGCTTAGTTGGACACCAACCATCGAGTCGTAAATCCCTCCACAGTGGCCCTTTTATCTCTAAAGAAACGATATCCACCCGTGGAACCTTGTCGAGCTGATGTGGCTCCAGAGTCGCAATTGACACGATCATCTCAACCATGAGTGTTGTGGCCAGAACAATCGATGGACGTCTTGGATCTTTGATGGCGTGGGATTTCGAGTCGATGAAATGTAGTAGCAACCTCTTGTCAGATGAGAGAGCTAAACATGACGCATCTTGCCTAGCAGACAATAAACACTTTTGCAGTGTAGCTCCAAGTACCGCAACTCGTGCAAGTTCTTTTGGCCGGCAAGAGGTCCGCTTTATTTGCTCAACGAGCTCTTTGATAAGATTTGACAAGGCTTCTGTCGTGAAGATTGGGTATGCAGGATCACCAGCGAATCTGATAAAATCAGTTGAATTACACAAGTGACCAAATGCAGCAATAGTTGGCCCAAAAAGTAGCCAGCGTTCAAGGAAAGCGACGAAGGCTGCCGTGGGTGTCGTGAAAAGTGCCATCCATTCCTCGTCAGTCCGCTCTCCCCAGCCTTGACGCTCGGGATATGTGGCGAAGTCAAGTCCGTCATACTCCTCAGCATCGTGAAGGCGTATTTCCGGCTGCGGGTGGAGTGGGTCTCTGGGCAAGACGAGATGATCCATCCTGAAAGTTCATATACTGTCACAAAATATGGCAATCTTTAATTTCTCGTTTATTAAAAGTGATGAATGCTGCGTAGACTCCGAAAGAACCTGGAGATAGCAAGTCAGATACAGCCAAAAATCCGTCGTATTTCTAACCTGCTTGGGCACCTAACTAGTTAGGCAACAACCAAGAGAACAGTCAGCCTCGCCGGAAATCGTGTGTCTCTAGACATCAGGCTTCGTACGTCCAACGCTAATCATGCTGCACAACACAGCCAATGAGATTCAGGGTCAACCATGCTGACCAATTTGAAAGTGGCAGTGCACATGTGATCTAAAACAAGGCTGATTGTGCCTTCTAAAATCCACTCTTTATTTTGGAGAATTTCTGTCAGACAGGTATTCTCCATATCCTGCTCCCTTTTCTTTTCAATCACACTACCTTCTAGTTTTGCGACGGCTCAATATATTGCCCATGGAAAATTTCACGCTCTGGCAACTTGAGACATGGGCTCCTTTCAAAGTGGACGCATTAGGCTTGGTCACGTTACTAGGCGCTCAAGAAATCGACCTCGCCCTTGGCCAATTGACCTGGAGCAGCCTCGCTGAATGGTTACCCATGCTAGCGTCCTATATATTTGCCAATAACCGTGTCACCGAACCGCTTCCAGGCTTTACGGTGTACAATATTACCGATGGGATCATGGCCATGGACCTGGCCGGATGGTTCTCCCGTTGGCTGCTTTGCGAGAATGTTACCTTCTGCTCAAGCACGGTCCACATCCAGAGGGCATCCGCAGTTTCCTTCAAACGTCACCGTCGCCTCTCGAAGAAAATATGTGCCTATTGCTTTGGCATGCTGACCTTAATTCCGGTCATCCTTAGTACGCTCATCGGTGACTGGTGGGGCGTAGCAAATGGCATAGCTATAGTCGCATCGGTGATGGTTCGTCAAGTCATCTTAAGCCAAAACCGGCTAGCCATTGATGGCGCGGTAGAAAATTCCGAAAAGCTATCAGACGAAAATGTGAAGATCCTTATCACCATCCCGAACGGTAAGGTCGTTACGGTTCATACCACTCGCGGTGTGCTCATCGATTGTCTCCTCACAAACCCGCGCCCTCCCAATACCATGCTTTATAATATGACGCGCTCCATAGGCTGGATATCATTCGGAGTGCATATAATATCCCTGGGGATGGCTTGTCTGTTGAGTCAGATCCTAACTGTGGTCCTCCTCATATCTGGAACAATCCTTGCTGCTAGGCAGATTGGGACAGATCGCAGACATGTTGGTCGGAAGATAGTGCTTGACTGTATGAAATCTGACGTCCCGTTCCGAGCGGCTACATACGCAAACCTCGACTTAACTCCGAAACAGGAGGACTCTATGATTCTATGGAACCTATTTCCCCATAGAAGCAACAAGTTATGGTGGCTCAAATATAGGGAGGCTAAATCTAGAGGCAGTTTTATCTCCTGGGATAGAATGGTTTCAAATAAGGAAGAGTGATGCTTATGTCTTTTTTTTTCTTCACTTATGCTAATTGTGTTCATGTAGCATACATAACACTTGGGATAGTTTACCACTGTCCTGAAATGATGCAGCAACTTCAACCGCTTCCAAGGTAGTAATGAACCGTGGAGTATTATTCTACTGCTTAATGTTAGAGGGACGAATACTGAATCGACAAGCCCTGAGTTAATTTGCCTCGGAACAGTCAAGAATCCGTTGCTTGCCACACGATGTAGGGTCCTGTGAGACCTGAGTTGGCATAGACCGCCACCCAAGAGGAACAGGACACCTGTACCTCTCTCTGAGACCACCCTGGTAACAAAACCACGCAATCATGATCTTGGCGCTCACATTCCCTCACATATAGATTAGCTGGCAAAGAAACGGTTGGCTGCGGTGTCTTGCGGTGCGTACCGACATTCCGCAGATGCTTACATCAATTGTACTAGTCTTCCTCATCCAAGCACCACTCGCTGCCTGTAACTAGTTAAGTGCACATGATGAAACAGCCACAGTGTCCCGGAGACATCGCCCAGACATTCAGAGGTTTGCACTGATAGTAATGATCGAACGTTTGCTGCAGCCAGCCGCTTCAGCCATCTGAGAAATAGTCAGCGACTGCTGTTAATCATATCTCGAGCCATCGTAAGCTTGGATGGTGCAAGTCGCGGAGCCATGATTGTTTTATCGCGCTCTTATTTTACTAGGTGAGGTTGGCCAGGGGACTTTGCGGGTGGGAAGAAAAGGCGGTGCCTTCTCATCCGACTGACTATGAAGAAACGGTTGGCTGTGGTTCCTTGCGGTGCACTGCGGTGGGGTACCCGCATTCCGCAGATGATTGCTCCAGACGTACTAGTCTCCTATTTAAACCATTGCAGACAGGACCCAGCTACAACGAAGTTGACGCTGTGAAGCTACTTGTGAATTTAATAGCCCATAATGATTCATAATGATTCATAATGAGAGAATATACTAACCTAGGATAACGAGTGTGCTTGATTTCTAGTCTGATTAGTGAAATGATTACTTCCACATGGAGCGGAAGATGGTCTCTTCCAGCAAAGGTACGGCATCGAGGAGTGTATGAAATTCGGCATCATGCATCAGAACCTCCACATTCCACACCGCATAATCACACAATACCTTTTGAATACCCCGCATTTGTTCGCTTTCCACAAAGATAAACCTCAACAGACTCACAATATTCTGAGTGCGCTCCTCAGAAACGGTGAAGTTTTCTAACAATCGAGTGAGCCGGTATAGAGACAAAGCGTGTAATAAGGTCCAATCCGTCCGGTGAGTGAAACGATGCATCCGAGCATGAGCCAAAAAGACCTCCGTGTAATCCTCCGTAGGGTCGGTCTTCTTACCACCTTCGTCTCTGTACCAGGACGACGAGTCAAGTTGCGCAGCTAAACGATCTTTAAAATCATTAATTTGTGTCGGATGGAAAATATTTTCGGAAAGGTGTGAAGGGTTCCACCGTTTCGATGGAGTCCAGTTGGGTGCGTCGTCATCCCTTTGATGGAGCTTGGATGTAGGCAACGGAACAGAATAATCACCACAATATACGAATTCACAACAGCGGCCAAAGTCGACCTCATCCACTTCACCATTTACGGGGGGCTTCAGTATCTTGCCAGGGAAAAGGCTAGCTAACGCAACGTGAATTGTGAACCGCTTTCGGTCTTTGCCAATAATGAACTCAACCGTCCCGGATTGCAGGATACTGGGTGTCAGTCAGTTATAGTATCTTTTGTTCTCCGCGGCTGTGTCTTACTTATGATAGTCGGGTAACATTTTGATCAGTAACGACGAACGAACCTCGAAAGGACGGGAGGGAATACAGATGTATTCACCTTTAAGCAGTCCTTATTTTTGTAGCTTAAAATTATGAAACATGGGTATGCTACCATTTTATATACACTAACAACTTTATTCACTTGGGCATGATCAAGTCCATAATCTCATTTCGGAGATTCGAAGATGGAAAAGGCCGCAGGAACCGGGGCTTGTGGCCAATGACATTTGAGGGCCAATAGCCAGGACCACCCATCGAAGAGAGGAGTGGCTGCGGCGCAGTGCGGCCCGTACCCACAACCCCGCAGACGCTAAATGCCAAGCCGCATTAAACCATATACAGCTAGGCCGATATTTACGGTAACGTTTCGTTTGTAGCCCAAACGTTGTTTGAAACGAACTTGTAAACGAGTGATATGTACTCTTGCCTCTGGGCAAAAAAAAACGGCTTGTGATACCGCGAGACTGTACTGTAGGCAATGAGATCATTGCCTTCTCTGTTGTTATTCGCCATAATGACGAAATGAATGGCTGCGGTGTGCTGCGGTGCGTACCAACTTCCACTGCGGTTCTGAGGCACTATCTACACAGTGACCGCAGCATCGCAAGGATAATTGATCTCACTGGCCTTTCAGACCCACCGCGCTGCGGTACAGTGCGATCCATATCCACATCCCGCAGGCACTTGCCCGAGTGGAACGTCCCCAGTTCCTCCCCTCCGATCCAATAAACCTTTCATATACGTCCAAGGATGATCAAAAATAAAAAGTAGAAAAAGATTCGCCTGGCCAAGTGGCTGAGGGCTAAGCCAGGCAGAATGAGGGGCGCCAACGACTTTGCTCCCCCTCTCCCATCTCCCGGCAGGCGGCCGGGTAAGTCGTACGAGGAGGCATTATTGTCCCAATGATATTTGTACTGTAGCCCCAGGAAGACATCTTACATTCTCAAGAATACCCATTATGTTTCCAAGAAGCACTTGTGTGTTCTTAGGAACACAATCCATGTTCTCTGGCATACCACTGCTCCTATGATCCACAAAAGGCACCTACGAATAGAAGATATATTCCTTAGAATATGGCGTCAGCTTTTGCGAATGGGTTGATGAATCCCAAGAGCACTGCTTTTCGTATGCTAGCCATGCGTCCCAGGAGAGTGTGTCTTGGAAGAAGACATGTCCTGGGCTTTGTAATCCGGTGACAACTACTATCCTGAGATCTTCTCTCTCCTAAGATCTTCCGTGTCTTGAGTATATCCCTTTCCTGAAACTGATTGTCCCAGGACCAATATATTCTGCACTTTTGGCCAGCAATTATGTGATGACGGGCCAGGCATTTCGCATGCAATTTATTGCCCAAGGATTTTTATATGTGCCTGCATGTTGGCCATGTTAGACGGCGTTGGGAAGCCTGCGCGCAAATGCTCATCCATTGAGAGACTGTTCAACAAGGGGAGTACTCAAAAAAAAGGATCGCCCCTGGGGCGATGTCAAATCAAGCAAGGCAGGGTCCGCCGCAGCGCCGGAGGGAGCATTACGGGTGGAAAAAGGTTCAAAGCTACCAACACGAGCCGGGTAAAATCGAGGCGTAGATAGAAAATTCGTCATATCTAGTATTCGAACGGTCGAATTCTACGAAGAGGAGGGCAGAACTATTGGGTAAGAGTTATGAGAGCAGGAACATGAGATCAATGGGGAAACGGTTAAGCATGGGCTTCCTCTGGCAGAAAACGACGGCCAAAAAGAACGATGGTTGAACATCCCATGAGGTAGGGTGGGCATTATTGTCAATTGGCTAACCACACCCGTATTCCCCACCGGCAGCTTTCGATCACGTGCATTTCCTAATACTATGCCCCCCCCCCCCCCCCCCAGCTAGCCAGTAAGGAAAATAATATTCCAGCTCGCTCGCCGCTGCTTCCCTTCCTCCTTGTCTTCTCTCGAAGGATGAAAGGTACCTACGAATAGACATGTAGTCCTCGTATTATGGCGTCAGCTCTTGCGAACGGTTCACAAATGCTTAATTGCGGCATTCTTCTGTCCCTTGTCGCAGTCTATTACAAAAAAACATTCTGTTATGTGGAAGACCCCGAATCGGATACATAATCACTTTTCTATGTAGTGCAAAAGATGGACATTAGTTCAACACCATTCCATATCCACCCTCAACCACTGGCTGACGCGATAGCCAATTTGTAGGGACAAAGCAACAGGGGCTTCAATATCCAAACCTCGAGAGTCATGGATTCAGTTGAACACGAGGAGTCTATCTATGGGCATCAACGGTCAACACTGGCAGCACTCAGTAGGCCTAAAAAAGGCTGGTTGAGCATTCCGTGATGGACAGTGGACATTGAATTTCATTGGCCAAATGTAACATGATTCCCCACTAAAGTCTTTGAGCACATGTTTTTCTAATTCCCTGGCACCACCCGTACCAACAAGTAAACGGCGCTCCTTTGGCAAGGCTCTCAAAACACAGCCAACATGCAACCACGATCGCCCTCCGTATTACTAAATCGCAGGTAGCAGGCTGCTTCCTGCGGCATCGGCTGGACGACGGAGTAGATCAATGTCATACTTCTGTTGCCGCACTCCCGGCCGATGAGCTATCTGACACGTTGAGACAGTTTAGATATGATTTCCGACCCTCCTCATCTTAGTTAACTACTATAACTGGCTTAGCTTAACACAAAATCTCCGCTTCAGCTACACTAGTCCCACAATGGAGCCGCAAATCACCCACTTGCGGAGGATCGGACACCGATACAGCTACAATTCACCAATTTTATTCATTCAATCAAGATGGTAAGCAGGAAGGCCAGGTTAAAGCCGACCCACCCAGCGAGCGAGCATCACACATGTACGTGGATGAAGATGTGTTTAATATATTGCTTCACGTAAGGCCTCGAAAGAGGCGTACGTGAGCAGTGTCAAGACATTGTAGCTTTTTTGAGCGCAAAAAATTCTGGCTGGTGATAATTCATGTGGTGGAAAGAGGGAATAAGCCACAGGCTCGATGGGAGTGTTGAAGGACACGGTTGGGTCGAGGTGGTCAAAAAGCGATCATCCAGGTGAAGAGATGAGGGTGCCCAAAAAGGTGCTCGTTGAACATAGACCTAGCAACTATTAGTGGGGGCCCCCAATGACTCAGCAGCACTCTCAGGAGAGCTTTCCCGACGTATCTTTTCTGTCAGTTGTATGATATTCCTTGTTGCATGAGAGAAGCTCATTGGCAGCAGATTACCTGTTTTAGGTTAGTGCCACTCCGAATAACCAAAATATGAACGCTAGAACCAGCTAACACGAGATTACACTGTCCCCGCTTTGTTGTGCCATTAAGCGGTGTGACACCGGGATGGAGCTCTTACTTCCCCGCCTTGGCCGACACTAATTAATTTCTCGATAATTTTATGTGATGTGATGGAGCTGCATGATTGATATGGGACCGAGAGAGGCATTAGGAGAGGGAAAAGAAAATTATTTCGTATGATTTTGTGGTATGTTGGATTTTGAACACCCTCTTTTCCCTGGACCCAGTGAGGCGATACGTTCATGAAGGTGTTAACTTCGTTGAATTAGAGTACCGACCGATTGCATAGAGCGCGGTATGGACATTCTGATCAACCAAATCTCAGGTACATGTGGAGGACGATCATGAAACTCTGTCGTTTGGGTACAGCTTCCGAAGCCGAGTGGACTTACGTTATTAAGGTCCGCCTGGAGCCAACGTGAGCATTCTTCACGTGACCGTATCGAATATATTCGATACGGTCACGTGTTGGACATATGGCCACGCACTCGAGCCGACTGCACAATGCTTGAAGGTCAAAGTCGGCGTAAACGAATATGTTCGGCTTCAGATTTGGAGACATTCTGATCGGATGGGATTCGGGAGGAGAGGGGAAATAGGGTCAAAAAGAGTACAGATCAGTTGAGCTTCACGGCGGAAATTGAGCACTTCTAGGGATGGATGTTGCTTCGTCTTGTATTGCCACCTGTAAAGCGTAAAACAGTCAGCCTTTCGGCTAATTGAATGGAATGTCGAAACGCGCCGCAGGTCGCGTTTGCCCAACAATGGGCTCACCTAGCAATCGACGTGTGCCTCAGGCTTAATTCCCTTTCTGTTTCCCATGACTCTAGTCAGTGCGGAAACTCAACGTACCTTTGTTCCCATAATCGACCCACATGAAGTGGTTTGTGCTTACAACGCAGCCACTTTAGGTTTGGAGTCCAATCTATCCGGTCGCATGCCGTCCGTCAAGGGCGAGATCGGTGAACAGTACCACAAAGCAGTAAATAAGAACAGCTGGAAACTGATCATTATATAGGACAAGAAGCAGATAATGGCCGACGTGAGACGACTCCGTGCCTCGTCTGCGCATGATTCATTACATGCTTCTTATATTCCAACTCCATGTAACGCGCATGTCCTTGGCGTTGGCGAAATGAACGGCTGCAGTGTGCTGCGGTGACTGCGGTACGGGTCCCATATTCCGCAGACGCTTACTTAAATCTGGAGTTTGGGCTGTGAAATATCCATGACTAGGAGCTGTGCATCCTGGGTGTGTATCCTGAAAAGCCCACAAGCAGGATTGAGAGAACTTGATCAACTCCTGGATCGATAGTTCTTGCCGTGAGTTTGGCTCATAACTCTCATTAGGGCCTGTATGGATAAGACCTGAAGACCTGAACGCTTAAGATGGTCAACCTCTGACAGCCGGCTTCCTGAAGAGGGCTTTGTATGCTCATACTACTTTCTGAGGCGTCTTCAAAGCATAATAGGATCTAAAATATAGTTTATGGCATCCAACGCTACATGTTACTCTGGAAGGTCATCATCTGGGACATCCTCAAGTTCTTGCCCCGCCTCCCAAGCTTCTAGCCATTCCGTCAACCTTTTCGGGGGCCCGGGTTGATCTGCAAATACGCCGTGGAAGTTCTGGATCTTATACGGAGCACCCTTGAACCCGCGGGCTGGATACCAGGTAAGGTCGGGATCACATCCTTTCCACTGAGCCTGATATTGCAGCTTTCCTCTCCATACCCGGGACGCCAGGATTTGCTCCACCTCCCATTCTCGCTCGTCGAGGGGGTTGCATGTAACCGTAGGAAGAATATCATTTCTAGAGGGAAGTCTTCCCTTCTTAGATCTCTGAATATTCTTCGGCCCACGCGTGGATGAAGGGGCCGTCAGGCGGCGCGGCTCGTCAAGAGAGAATCGAAGTTGCGGTGCGTCAAGCTCATTTGGTGAACTTGGCTCGAAAGAGAAAAAGTACGAAGTCCCCAACGCGTGAGTCTCGACAGTAAGGACGGCAAGCCCCAAAATATCTTGACTGTGGTAGGACTCTGCTGACCGCGCGGACGATGAGCTACCTAGCGACTTCCCGAAAGGTCCAGAAGATGGCCGGCTGGTCACTTTTCCCGCACGTCGAATGGCACGTTTGCGTCTCTTTGTGCGACGCGGGCTCTCTTCCTGGTCAGAGGAGTCACGCTGAACAACATCAAATTCGGGTTGGCAGTTGCGGCGCGGCCGGCTTCTCCGTTCAACAATTCGTGCCTGGGCGACTTCAAAGGACTTTCGCCGGGGCGGCTTTGTGATTGTGGATGGCCGCTCTAGACTGGGGGTAGCAGCAGCTACCTTGCGAGGGGGCATCGAACTTCTCTGACGAACTGATGCTTTCATGGACTCCGCCGAAAAGGAACTATCCGACTCTGAATGGAGTTGGTCTTCTGGGCCAGAGTCAACAACACGGATCGAAGGCGGTCGTTGATCGTTCAGAAGTGGTTCCCCCTCACTCAACGCGGGTACGGAGATACTTCGCTTCAGCGGCAGTGGGCCATCGCCCAAAACAACCTGATGGTTTTCTCGCTCTCCGATAGGCTTGTTGCTTAAAACGTTCTGTGCTGTATCGGTGGATGGGGTCCCGCAAATATTCATGTCGTGGTTGTCATGGTGCGAGGCACTCGGACAGCGCCGGTTGTCTACGCTGGGCTCCTTGTCATGTGAGACGCAAGGCTGTATATCTGTGAAAGTCAATCAAAATGTTGTACAAAGCAGGTGTGCGTATTGAAAGACCTTACCAGGGGGCTGATCCCGCTCCTGTAATTCCGGAGATAGATGGCATATATGACCGTCAAGTTCTGAAGGAATTCCGATCCTTTCTTGACTTGCCGTACTTCCAAAGGGGCCTGGCAGATCTGTTGTTTTTAGGGGGCTCGAGAGCGAGGGAGACGAAGTCGGGACTGCAGTGTGAACGTTAGCAAAACGACCAAATACAGAATACCAATCCCTAAAAGTCGAGACGTACAGAACGTGGAGGCATTAAGAGTCTCATTTCCAGGTTCACCCAGCATGAGTTCGTCATCTGTAGGGGAACTTGTCGCCAGTGATGCTGCGTTCGCGCACCTGGCCAACTCGACATCAAATGAATTCAGCGACGTAGGATTGCATGAAGAATCCCACCCATATGGACGGTCAAAAAGCAGGGCACTATCGCCGCGAGGGAGGGTTTTGCGAGTAGCCACACCCGGGAGGATAGAAAGAGTTGATTCTGGCTGCAGTGATTTTGAGGGTGGCTGGGGCCGGTAGAACTCGATATTGTCCAGATCTACCAAAGCCCTTCTGGGCGCCGGCTGGGTCATCACGGAGGGTTGGGGGATAGGATTCGGGCGAGCAATGGGAAGGGATTAAAGAGACAATGGCTCGCTCAGCTTTCGGCGCAAAGAAGGACAGGGCCAGCTTTATAGCAGAGCCGTTGGGCATCCAACGCATCCAACAAGGTCTCGAGACGGCCGGGCGACAAACGGAACTCCGGCAGGTCCGTGGATGATCTCTCGATTTCCAATACAGTCCAAATTCGCCCATCGCATGCGAGCGAATGCCGGACGTCTCGCCGCCAATTAGCTCTTCCAACAACGCCTGGGACATCGAGTCCGCCTGGATTTCTCAGCGCCGGAGCCAGGAGTCCCACAGTCAGCTGCAGGGTGCGATGCCAACCCGTAGATCCAGTATGAGGCAGTGCTCGTTAAGTCGGACGCGTCATCGGCGTCGAAAATGGATACGCTGTCTGCCCGGGAGGGGGAACGAGCCCTTCCGTCGTCACACAGGGCACAGTCGTCATGGATAGGAGCTCCTGAGGCATTTTTTTGATTGGCTACGACCTGATAACCTTTGGCGAGGCGCACACGGTTGTCCGGACGGCCAGAGGGAAACTGGCCTTTGGGGGATTCCCCAGACTCATCCCTCAAGCCACCGAAGTCGCAGTTCGCAGTCGCAGGAACGAAAAAACGTCCAGAACAAGGCAAGTGGTGAAGTCGAAGGTATCGAGAAGTCGTTCAAGTCAAGGGGCCATGGATCATGGCGGAAACACAGCCTGGTCGAATCGTTCCCCGATAGATGCATGAAACCAGCACCAGCTCCTCCTCCTCCTCCTCCTCCTCCTCCTCTCCTCTCCACTCTCCAGGCAGCAGCATTCCTCCCTGCGCCCCTATGATCCTTGTCCCGAACGCAACGCGCGCTGAGCGCCGGAAAAGGAGTTTGCAGCTTCCAGAGAGCGAGTCAGAGAGCTGCGATCACGCCTAGGAGTGGAGACATCGGGTCGTGTGACGGTCAGAGATTTCCGGACGGGCTGAAGGCGATGGGGCAATTCGGCCGACGGTCGGAGATTAGCGTTTCATCGCGGTATGGGGGCGAAAAAGGGGGCCAGTGTTGCGAAGGGAAGAAGGAGCAGTCGTCGTCGAGCGACGCACTCGATGCTTATATAGTCGCGGTGGTCCAACGACGGGCGGTGGACGGCGGCAGTTCCTGTTCGGGGATGGCTCAACGCACCAAACCGGATCGGGACGCGCTAAACCGGACGGGGCGCGGTCACGGCGGCCGCTAAACCCCAACGGGCGGGCGGCCGGAAACGGCGGCGGCGGCCCAAAAGGAAATTCTCCTAACTATAGAATTAATCTTATTTTCTTCTAGAACTCGCGAATCTGCCGTTAAGATGCCTTCCTACTGTATGGGGCTATTAGAACGGTAGAAAGTAGTATTTTAGGAGATTAAGACGTCTGTGGATTAAATTTTGAAGCGATTTTATTTATATAGATTAACTATAATAAGTAGATCGTTTATCTTCCTCTATCCCTGCGGATTTTAATTCTAAGAAAGATATTAGCTTTTTTAATCTCGCGTAGAGTATATTTTAATAAAAGGAACTTAATAACTTAATTAGCGCGCTTTTACTTAGCCGTACTAAATAGTATAATAAAGTTATTAATATAGAATATTAGAATAATATGTTTATTAGTAAATAAATAAGAATCCTAATCCATAGGCTTTAGTCCCACTACTTTAAATATCTTAGTAAGATCTAATTACTAAAGATAAGATACCCGGTATAGTCCGTATAGCGCTTTATAAAATAGAAGTATTTTACTAGGCTACTTAAAACCGTCTAGGTATTCTATATAGATAATCTTATCTATATTAGAATTAACGAAGGTATTTAGTATATTAAATTCTTATATCTTAAGATTATATATAGCTATTAAGGCTATTAAGGTCTAAAAGGTCTTAGCAGCTAGAGTTACCGCTTTCTTATCCTGTTTAGATATAATCTGAAGGTCTCCACGTACGTAGAAGCGTGTCTTATATCTATTAAGATATTCTTCTATATTAAATTTTATCAGAAGGTTCTGCCGCTTGTCACCGCCTTCCCCATTGGGTACACTCATTAAGACATTTTCCTATGTATGAAAAACGACCACCTTCCTATTCTGGTTTAGTGCCTACTTCGGCTGCCGATTCCGGATACCGATTCATTCATTCGGCATTCATTCGGATACCGATTCATTCATTCGGATACCGATTCATCTATTCAGATACCGATTCATCTATTCGGATACCGATTCATTCATTTGGTTGCTAATTCATGCAATCTATTCAGCTATTGATTCATTCACTACGTAGATCAGGAATAAGCTTAAATACGAGCTTAATCCCCACTAGTTTTATGAAGCAGACAGATCAATTCACTCATTTATATGATCACCTGATCATCTCTTTACTTCTTCGTTTGAGCACTGCTTTGGATGGGATCCTCTGAGCCACTAAGCCACTTTAGGACCCCTTCGGTCCGGAATAAGTGTTGATCCGGTCGACCAACCGATAAATTTATATGTGTAGATCCATAGGAGAGGAAGGACCTGTATTATCTATATAGAATATAGAATTTTACGGAATATTTCTTTCTTTATAAGATCTCTAAACTTCTTATTTATAGCTGTTTTAAACTCGGATTTTAGAAGATGTGTATTTAGATCCTTCTAGAATTATAAAAAAGAAGAAAGATCTTTATATCTCTGTTTCGGTTAATTAGGAATAGAATTTATATGCGTTATATAAAAGATAGTATAATAGACGGTAAAATTTACACTCTATTTAGACGAGTTATATTTTCTAACTAGCTATTAATTCCGCTTTCTAGTAATCACGTTAATTTCAGGATTTAGATCTGTATAATCTCTTTCTCGCTTATTTCGTTATTTAAGATATAATTCTATAGATTTAGGATCAGGGATCATAATTATCTCGTTTAGCTAATCTTTAGGAGTTTATTTATTTAGGATTTTATCATCTTTAGAGATGATCTCCGGAGCTTTATCTCGCTATATTTAGAATAATTTAGCAGGAAATCCTCTAGGTATTACTTTAATTTTATGGTGTAGAGGGATTAAAGAACGTGTTAAGGTCTACTATAAAAATAGCTTAGGAGTTACTTCAGACGTTGGTAAGGTAGGTGGGTTAGATAATAATCTAATATCTCCATCTTCTTACTTTATAATAATCTCGTCATTTTTATCTTCTTTATTCTCGTCGTCTAGCTTAAAATAAACCGTTTTATAAGCTTCCTAATGCTAAAACCTCGCTAATAAAGGATTCTTTATAGTTATTAGTAGTACAGGCATCTTCCTAATAATCATATCTTCTAGAAACGGCTCGGCAGGATCGTAGAAATAGTTCTCGTTAAATATAATATCTCGCTTTTTATAAACTCTGTATTTCTAAAAACTCCAGGTCTTCCATATATTCGAGGCCGTAAATCCTACAAGATAGCCTATCCACGCTCGCAGGGTTATTTTATTAGTAAGCGCTTTTCCGTGTATTCTCACGTACGCCTTGCATCCGAAGAGATAAAGTCCTAAAAGGCGGGATTTTGTCAAGTCTCGGGTCCCGCCAGGGTCGCCGAGGCTCTGCCAACCGCTGCCGGGCCTTGCCAGTACAGCTACCGGGCCCTACCAGTATTACTCTAGGTTTCGCCATCCTTCACCGCCCTAAATAATAATATTTAGTCTTACTTTATATCATTCTATTTACAGCTCTCTAAATAACGTCTTAGTTAATATAGTATTCTATTTCTAAACTAAGTTCTATACCGTAATATTATATCACTTCTAGAAGACTTATAGTATACTACTCTAAGTTTCACACACTATAAATTCCTTAGAAATACTAACTAATAATACCGACACTATTATATAATTTACCACGTTAGTAACCAGTATCGTAATTATTATTTAAGCTTAAATAAAGATACAGTCAGCCTCTAATATATAGATAATAAATCTTATAAATTTAATATAGTTTCTTTAAGCTTAGATAAGTTTACTAGGCGCTATAGAAGCTTAGAATTTAAATAATAAAATATCTTTATTCTCTCCGCCAGTTATAAAAAACTTTAATTAAATAATAAACCCTACCGCGTCCACCGATGCTTAAGAAACATGTCTATTAACTAAATATCCCGATCTAGAGATATTTACTAGTAATAAAAATAAACTTAATTTATTTATTACACAGCTTAAGATTAAACTTTTAGTAAATTATAATTAGTATCCTAGTAAATCTGAACGTGTCGCTTATATTATTAATTAATTAGATAAAAACATACTAAAGTAGATAATCCTCTTTATTAAAATAGATAATCTAAATAGTTTAGAAGAACTATCTATATTTATTACTATTATTAAGATATTCTAGCAAGTTTATAATATATAAGCGATATAGTATTCGCTAACTTAGTAAGCCGAAAGTCATCTAAAGGCTATATATATTACTTATTCAGCGGTCTAGTAGATTGGTCGGCCCGAAGGTAGAAAACGGTTATGTTATCTACTACTGAAGCGGAATTTTTAGCGCTTATCTTAGCGAGCAAGCAATTCCTTTAGTAGAAACGACTATATCACGTGATAGGGTTTAACCCTAAACAACGCTTAGTCATTAAATACGATAATAAGCAAACTATTGACTTGCTTACTAAGCCTGAATCCATTCATAAAACCAAGCTAAAACACGTGGATATTAGTCAGCACTGGCTTAAGCAATCAATTAAAAAAGGGATTATTAAAATCAAATAGGTCCCTACTAATCACATGATTACAGATGGGCTTACTAAGTGTCTTATTAAGCAAAATCATGCAAAATTTCTTAAACAGCTTAATATGGTGAATATTGAGCAGAAAAATGATTAAAATAAATAGTTTTAACTAATCAATTTGATTGGTTGAAAACTGGGGGGGTATATCAGAAGGTTCTGCCGCTTGTCACCGCCTTCCCCAGTGGGTACACTCATTAAAACATTTTCCTATGTATGAAAAACGACCACCTTCCTATTCTGGTTTAGTGCCTACTTCGGCTGCCGATTCCGGATACCGATTCATTCATTCGGATACCGATTCATTTATTCGGATACCGTTTCATTCATTCGGATACCGATTCATCTATTCGGATACCGATTCATCTATTCGGATACCGATTCATTCATTTGGTTGCTAATTCATGCAATCTATTCAGCTATTGATTCATTCACTACGTAGATCAGGAATAAGCTTAAATATGAGCTTAATCCCCACTAGTTTTATGAAGCAGACAGATCAATTCACTCATTTATATGATCACCTGATCATCTCTTTACTTCTTCGTTTGAGCACTGCTTTGGATGGGATCCTTTGAGCCACTAAGCCACTTTAGGACCCCTTCGGTCCGGAATAAGTGTTGATCCGGTCGACAAACCGATACTTTGTGACGACCTCGAGCCCCAAGCCATGTGCTTTAAGCAACTTGCCGAGGTTGCATAGTAGATTATAGGAGACCTCTGGTTATTAGCTGGCTGCGCCACCCGATTATTTAATCTGTTTATCTTTCTATAGTAGTATTTATTACTATCTACTAGTAGCACACTACTGCTTTTTTTTTTCTTCTTTAACCTAGTATCTTCGTATCTAATCTATAATAAAATTTAGTTCTTTATTTCTAAGATTATAATATTATATTAGATTTATTTAAACTCTTTCTTCTAGTACTTAATTAATACAGATATACTAATCTAGTTAGACCGTCTTTAATTAGAAGCTAACTCCTTATATATATAGCAGCGATAATAGCTATAAAACTGATTAATTACTAATAGTAAAACGACTAAACTAACTATAATTGCGATTAAATCGCGAACGAATAACCATGGCGTATTTTAATAGAACTAAATTTAATTCTCTTTATTATCTAACTATTTTATTAAATAAAAACGAGATAGGAGACAAACCGATCTTAAAGAATAAATTTTTTTTAATATTATAAAAAAGATCTAGACCATTTTTATAAAATAATAGAAAATCTTTTAAATAAGATCCAGGAATAAATTAATTAACTTAAAATCTAAGCTAATAAATATAAATTTATATCTAAAGAATAGGAAGCTCGCGCAGCTTTATTAAAAGAAGAACTAGCTAAGAAGACTAATAAAACTAAAGTAGAAATTAACTATCTAGTGACTAGAGTATCCGAATTATAAACTTATATTTATAACCTTATTAAAAATTTTATTATTATAAAATTAATTAAGCTCCCTAACCTTCTATATCTATTAGATAAAAAAGAACCACGTTTTAATAACTAGATTATCTTAATAAATATAAAGTTACGGGCTAATCAGGACCATTATACCACTCTGGAACTGCGTATGACTTATATCCAGAGTCGAATTAAAAAAAAGGTTTTATAGTATCTAGTCTCGAGATAATAAACCAGAGGAAATAGATATAAAGATAAAACTAAGATACTAAATTACTTACGAATTATTTATTATAATCTAAATCAAGTTATTATTATAAAAAATAAATTCAGGAATCTGCGGATAAAAAAAAAAGATAAATTCTATAAATTTCTCTTAAAATTTAAAAATATAGTTAGATACTCTTCTATTATATTAAGATTATAATTATAAGATAAAGTTAGAGAATAAACTCTCCCTAGAATACTCGCTATTATATAAGATAAATACTAAAGAACTAGAAGTAGTAAGATAGTATATTATAGATAATCTAGTAAAGGGTTTTATTATATCTAGTAATACACCCTTTACTTCTCCGATTCTAATAACTAAAAATTCTGGCGGAGGATTACAGTTCTATGTGAATTATCGGAAGCTTAACATTGTGACGGCTTGGCACCCTTCGGGGGTCTGCTATATAAGGCGATGGGCATACCAAGTACGCTGTACTTGGTATTCTGGTCTTTTTATAGCTTAGTGGTTAAGTCTATAAGCGGCTGAAGCTCTAGAAGCCCACCTAGTGGCTAAGGTTGTGACAAACATAATTATAAAAAAAGACTGATATCCCTTTTCTCTAGTAGATAAGATTATGGATTAATTAGGACGTGCTAAAATCTTTACTAAAATTAATATTTAGTAAGATTTCTACTAAATCCGTATAGACCCGATCTCTGAGAAACTAACTATTTTCTAAATATAATATAGAATCTATAAATATTAAGTAATATTCTTTAAATTAATAAATAGACCGATAATATTATAATATTTAATAAATAATATCTTTCTTAATTACTTAGATTAATTCATAACAGCCTTTATAAACGATTTTATTATTTATAATAATAATAAGATTAAGTATTAGGAATATATTAGACTGGTTCTCTAACAGCTCCGAGACACCGGATTATAGGCTTCTTTTAAGAAATGCGAATTCTATATAATTAAGACTAAGTATCTAGGCTTTATTATCTCTACTAATAGTATTAAGATCGATTCTGAGAAGATTGCTGTAATTTAGAACTAGAAAATGCCTATAATAATAAAAAGCGTACAGTCGTTTTTAGATTTCTATAACTTCTATAGAAGATTTATTAAGTACTATAATAAAAGAGCGAAGGCCTTAAATTAATTAACTAAAATAGATATTCTATTTATATAAAATTAAGACTGTTAGGATGTCTTCGAGGATCTAAAAATAATATTCTCTTCTACTCCAGTATTTATCTATTATGATCTAGAGCAGTCTACTAAGTTAGAGACTAATATAAGTAATAGAGTAATTTCTAGAATATTATCTTAGCTAAATAAGAATAATTAAGAATAGTACTTTATAGCTTTCTTTTCTAAGATAATAATACCTATAGAAGTTAACTATAAGATTTATAATAAAAAGATACTAGCTATTATTAGATTACTAGAAGAATGGCGGGCCGAGCTAGAAGAATTATAAAAAATAAAATAATTTAATATCTTTATAAACTATTAAGCCCTTAAGTATTTCATAACTATTAAAAAGCTAAATATCTAATAGGCTAGATAGGCGGAGTTTCTATCCCGTTTCTACTTTCTAATTAGATACTAACCTAGAAAATAGAATATATTAGCGAATACTCTAACTAAATAGGACAGATCTATAGATAAAGAATATAACTCTAAGATCCTTTTTCCTAAGAATTATCTTAAAAAAGATATTTTCCTAACTAAGCTCGCACCGTTAGATACTAGATTAGAGTTAATTAACCGTTTTCTTTAAATAAACCATGACTCGCTAGAACTCGTTATATTTTATAAAAAAACTATATCAGAGAATCCGGATTAGAGATTATTTAATAAGAAACCTTTTTTTTAAAAGCGGTTAGTAGTACTAAACGAAGAAGATATCCGAGCCCGCCTACTTAATAAGATTTATTAATAATCTTTAATAGCTTATCCAGGAAAGAGTAAGATAAAATAATTAATTAAAACTTAATATTAATGGCTAGTATAGAGTAAAGATATGAATTAATATATTAATAATTATCTAATTTATAAATAGCACTATACTTAACAGGACTTACCTCCAGGACTTCTTTAACCACTCTCTATCCTTAATTAATCTTAATAATATATAGAAATAGATTTCCGGTCTTTTCCTCCAGCTAAAAAGAAAGATTATAATAGTATTTTTATAATAATTAACAGATTTAGTAAGCGTGCAGTCTTCGTATCCTATTTTAAGACTATTATAGTAAAGAATATGGCGAAGTTATTCTTATAATAGATTTATTTATAAATAGATCTTCCAGATATTATAGTCTCGAATAAAGGAAGATAGTTTATTTCTAAATTCTAGACTAAACTCTATAAGATTTTAGATATAAAATTAAAATTATCTTCTAAATATCACCCTCAGACTAATAGAGAAATAGAGATAATTAATTAATATATAATATAATAATTAAAACCTTTTATTAATTACTATTAAAATAATTAGCCAGAGTTATTATCTATAATAGACTTTATAGCTATAGCTTTACCGCATAAATCTATAGATATATCTTTATTCTTTATCGAAAGAGGTTTTAAATCTTATATATCTTTTAATTAATAGAAGGCCTCGGCATCTCAAGAACTAATAATTAATAGATAATAGACCTAGATTATAGTATAGCGGTTAAAGAAAATATAGAACTATATAAAAAAACATATTTTCTAAGCTTAGCGGCGTTAGTAGAATTAAGTAAATTAATACCGCAGGGAAGTTAATTTCGAATCTAGTAATATAATTATAATAATAATAAAAGATTAGAATATAGAACGTCCTAATAGAAAGCTTAGCTAGTAGGCGTTAGAGCCGTTTAAGGTTTTTAAGAAAAAAGATTATTTATACGTGCTTAATCTACCGGAGTTAATAAAAGTCTATCTAGTATTTATATCTAAGAAGTTATACTATACTAATAAAACTATATTTTTAATTAGACAGATTCTTGATCAGTAGAAGCTAGTTAAAGTTAATAATTAAGAGAAATAAAAAATAGAATAGATTCTTACTTACCGCCTATATTATTAAAAATTATAGTACTGCGTTAAGTAGACTGGTTATAATAATAATAATACTTAATATCTAGCTTATAACTTTAAGAATTCGCTGTCCTTAGTCTGGGCGTTTTATAATTAATATTCTAATCTTCCTGGATTCTCTACTTATCTAGCTCTTTAGCTTACGGCTACTAAGAATAACAATTTCTTACCTAATTATTCTAATAATAATAAGTCTACTAATTCTTCTAGTTAAGGATGACTGCGTCTTCCAGAGGAGGGAAATAATATAATAATCTTAAGCCTTAAACCATATACTTTAAGTAACTTACTAAGATTATATAGTAGATTATAGAAGACCTCCGGTTATTAGCTAGCTGCGCTACCTGATTATTTAATCTATTTATCTTTCTACAGCAGTATTTATTACTGTCTGCTGATAGCATACTGCTACTCTTTTCTTTTTCTTCTTTAACCTAGTATCTTCGTATCTGACCTGTAATAAGATTCAGTTCTTCATTTCTGAGGTTGTAACAGTCTTATCTTAATTTAATATAGGATGCTAAATCACGAAAAGAAGTACTTTATATAATTAAAATAATTAAAGAACTTTATCCTGATCCTAAACTATATTATTAATTAACTTATAAGGAAAAGCCCTGAATCCTAGATATATTATATATAGGATAGTTAAAGATTAACTATAAATAATAATTAATTACTCGTAAATATATAAATATCGCAGAAAATAGTTATTTCTAGGATAATAATACTATAGGTTGGAAGGAATCTCTATTAAATAGTTATTTAAGATAAGTTTAGACTCTCTTTAAGCTGAGTTTAAATTAGTATTATACTAAAAAGGTTTTAGATTAAAGAAATATTTATAGGAAGTTGATGCTAAATAGAAAGTCTAAAAAGAATAAGATATTAGTTTAATATGGCATAATTAAAATAATATATTCCGTATCTCGAAGCTTTTAAAAAAGAATAATGTAAAAACTTAGTTTAAATTAAATTATTATATAAACTAATCCTACTACGTTTATAGATAAAAGACGACAGAAATCTACTTAATAGCGAGTATTACATCTAGAAGTTTTATAGGATTCTTAGAATCTATATAATATATTAATACTAATTTAATAAGCTTCGAATAAGATAGATAATAATTTGAATTTTACTAGTTCTTAAATTAAATTTATATAAGAAGTAGCTTCTATTTAATTATTCTTAGATTTAATATTAATACAGCAAGCACCGTCAATCCGATTAACTTCTATACTAAGATTAAGTTCGGTTTTAATAGATAATTATCTTATACTAGAATTAAATACTTTAAATATTAATAATAAATAATTTTTAGAACTATACCGCTAAAGAAAAAAAATCTAAAAATAATTTAAATTAAGAGACGATCTTCGAAAAGTTAAGGAGGATATTTAAAAGTTATAAAATAGAAAATTATAATTATAGCTTTATTTAAATAAAGTTTATACCTAACTCTAATATAGTTTCTTAGTAGGTTTAAATTTAGTTTAAACCTAACTTATGCACTACGACTGTTATTATTATATTAGAGGTTAATAAATATTACTATTATATATAATTTTTACTACACACGAAGTTTTAAGGGCTCCGAATAAACTATTAATTATAATCTTATTATACTTTTATTATTATCTACTTATAAAATAATCCTCTAAATATTATTACTTATAATATCATATTCTTATAACTTTAGAACCAAATTATACTTAATTTAAACTCCGTTTACACGCTGTCTATACTAGAGCGTTTCTATTATTAATAATCTAAGCTAAAAATAATCCTATCTACCGGCGTTTCTACCCCAAAAGCCCGAAGGCGGCGTGGGCATCCTGGATTTAGTGGAGCCGGGCGGTGCGATCGCTGATTGGCGGGGATTCTGCCGGGCGCGGGCTGCCTGGATTTAGGGGTCAGGGCTGGTTGG
>JAPDKQ010000180.1:0-27759 GCA_027569665.1 Aspergillus bridgeri | reverse complement strand
ATCGTGACTGATTGACTATGGTGCGCCCAAGTCGTATTGAACCTGACACCCTCCGTCGCCTGACCGCTCTGTTGAGTGGGGATGAGGTAGGAGAGGAACCGATCTCGAAGGACGAATTCCTTCGATACTGCAAAGATGACCCGAACCGTCTATATCAGATGGTAGAGAACCTCCTGAATGAGGCCCTAGAACGAATTGATCAACTCGAGACCCAAGCCAGTGAACATGAAGTCGCATCTGAAGAATGGGAAGCCCGAGCAGCGGCACTGAAAGAAGAACTGGCAAAGAAGACTGATGAAACCGAAGCTGAAATCAATCATCTGGTAACTAGAGTAGCTGAACTGAGAACCCAGATCCAGGCCCCGGTCGAAAATGCAACCGCGAAATCGATCAAGCTTCCTGACCCCCCTTGCTTGTCAGATGGAAAGGAACCACGCTTTGATGATTGGATTATCTTGATGAACGCGAAACTACGAGCTAACCAGGATCACTACACCACCCCGGAGCTACGTATGACCTATGTGCAGAGTCGCACTGAAGGAAAGGCCTTACAGCACCTAGTCTCGCGCCAGCAGACCAGAGGAGATGGATACCAGGACGAGAATGAAATGTTGGAGCATCTCCGGAATATTTACCATGACCCGAATCGAGCCATCATCGCGAAGAACAAATTCAGAAATTTACGGATGAAGAAAGACGAAAAATTTCATGAATTCCTGTCTGAATTTATCTATGTCGCGTCCGAAGCTGGGATTCATAACGAAGATCTGAAGGACGAGCTCTATCAGAAACTCCCTCGCAAACTACAGGAAATGACTGTCGCAAAGCGTAACAAGGACACCTACTCATTCAACAGATTTTCGGAATACTGTTCCACCATGGCTAACAGTCTGGAAATCATGGATCAGGGATACCCCAGAAACCGCTTTGGCGCAGGAAATCCGCCCCCGGCAGGCAAAGAGAACCCGAAGCCGAACAAAGCCCCAGGACAACCTCAAGGACCACGCTACATCGATGGAGATCAGCGTAACCAGTTGATGAGAGAAGGCAAATGCTTTAACTGCTTCAAACGGGGACATCGTTCCGCTAATTGCCCTGACAAGAACCCTACTCCATTGAGAGCACTGGAACCACAGGATGAGGGTACTGAGACCCCTAGCCAGCAGGGAAAAGAGGATGCCTAGAAGAAGTCTCTATTCTAGGCGAAGTTTGTATCGAACAGCATGCTCAAATTGATCTCCAGAAACTGCTAGGGAACCCAAATGATTGTTTTACAATCCAGACTCAAGTAGCAAAGAATGGAATATCATTTGCCATGAAAACGCTAGTCGATACCGGAGCAAACGGTCTTTGTTTTATAAATATCTCGACAGCTAACCTGCTCGCGAAACATTATCAGACGCAGCTGATTCCACTAGAGCAGCAGATTCCAGTGGCAGGATTTGATGGAAAACACGCCGCACCGATCACTCATGCGATAATATTAGATCTAGTGGTGGACGGCCGACGGCAGGGACAAGTACCTTTTGTTCTCGTGGAATTAGGACGTCACGACATCATACTCGGAAAGCTCTGGTTAAGCAAGCACAAAGTCTTACCCGACTGTCATAAAAAACGATTAATTTGGCCCGACGAGCCGACCATGGCGGAAGAGGTGCAAGTCAAAGGATTACTGAATTTCCCTAAGAGCATCCTACAAAGGCCTAAAGTGGATCAGAAACATCAGAAAGATGCAGTTCGCAGGGATAGGCTAATAAAGGAAGAGATACAGAGCGAGCAGCACAATAGGGAACGCTACAGACCCCCTAGGTCCCAGATACAGGACTATGCACTAGCTTTAAATAAGATGGAAAGGGCCCTAGTTGGAAAGGAGCTAAATTTCGACCAGAGTCAGAAAGCTCCCGGCCCTGGTCGAAAGGACGTCCAACCACCGGCTTCCGTTCAGATAGATATCGCAATGGTTGGAGCGATCGGTTTCTCCCGATGCATCCGAAGCAAGGATAATGAAGTATTCGCTACCTCATTACACCAGATTAATAAGATTATCGTTCACAAGAAAGACCCTGCCCAGGAAGAACTGGAAGAAATCCGACAGCAAATACCGATTCAATATCGAGAATTCGCTGATGTCTTTTCAAAAATACAGTCAGATACTCTCCCACCAAACCGAAACTGTGATCACAAGATAGAGTTAGAGGATAAACTTTCCTTGGGGTACTCACCACTGTATAAGATGAATGCTGAGGAGTTAGAAGCAGCAAGACAATACATCGTGGATAACCTAGCGAAGGGTTTTATCACCCCTAGCAGTGCGCCGTTTGCCTCCCCAATCCTGATGGCTAAGAAGCCCGGAGGGGGATTACGGTTCTGTGTGGATTATCGAAAACTAAATGCGATCACCAAGAAAGACCGGTATCCCCTTCCCTTAGTGGACGAAATCATGGACCGATTGGCACGCGCAAAGATCTTTACCAAGATCGATATCCAGCAAGGGTTCCATAGAGTCCGTATGGATCCGAGCTCCGAAGAACTGACTACTTTCCGAACTCGATATGGAACCTATAAGTATCAAGTCATGCCTTTCGGACTGACAAACGGGCCTGCGACCTTTCAACGCCTGATAAATGATACTTTCTTGGACTACTTGGACCGTTTCATGACAGCCTTTGTTGACGATCTAATCATCTATAGTGATAACGAGATCGAACATCAAGAGCATGTTAAACTAGTACTTCAGAGACTCCGGGATGCTGGATTGCAGGCCTCTCTTAAAAAATGCGAGTTCCATGTGACAAGAACGAAGTATTTAGGCTTCATTATCTCTACAGAGGGTATCGCGGTGGATGATGAGAAGATTGCTGTGATCCAGAATTGGAAGGCGCCCTCGACGGTTAAAGGTGTACAGTCATTCCTAGGCTTTTGCAACTTCTACCGGAGGTTTATCAAGCATTATAGTCGAAGGGCTAAAGCTTTAAATCGTTTAACGAGAGCAGACGTTCCATTTATATGGGACCAACCATGCCAAGATGCTTTTCAGGACTTGAAGGCAGCACTCTCTTCTACCCCGGTCCTCGCCTTCTATGACCCAGATCAGTCCACTAAGCTGGAAACTGACGCGAGTGACGGAGTGGTCTCCGGAGTACTATCTCAGCTACAGAAGGAGGATCAGCAATGGCATCCCGTTGCTTTCTTCTCTAAGACCATGACTCCCGCAGAGGTTAACTATGGGATCCACGACAAGGAGATGTTGGCCATTATTAGATCGTTAGAGGAATGGCGAGCCGAGCTAGAGGGACTGCAGAAAATGGAACGGTTCAGCATCTTTACCGATCATCGAGCTCTCGAGTATTTTATGACTACTAAGAAGTTAAATGCTCGACAGGCGAGATGGGCAGAGTTTCTATCCCGTTTCTATTTCTTGATCCGATATCGACCTGGGAAACAGAACACGTTGGCAGACGCTCTAACCAGGCAGGATGGACCTGTGGATGCGGAGTTTCGATCCCAGACCCTCCTTCCTAGGGAATGCCTTGAAGAGGGCGTTTTCCCAACCGAGCTTGCACCGGTGGATGCGGAACTGGAGTTGATTGATCGCCTCCTCCACGCTAATCGTGACTCACAGGAGCTCGCTGCATTCCGAGACAAGGCAGTGACAGAGGACCCGGATTGGAGACTACTTGACGGGAAGCTCTTCTTTCAAGAGCGATTGGTTATACCAGACGAAGGAGATCTCCGAGCTCGTTTACTTGATGAAATCCACCGGCAGCCCTCAACAGCTCATCCAGGGAAGAGTAAGACAAAACAACTGGTTAGGGCTCGATATTGGTGGCCAACCTGGAGCAAGGACGTGGACCGGTACATCGACAACTGCTTGGTCTGCCAGCGACATCACACCTGGAGAGACTTACCTCCTGGACTTCTTCAACCACTCCCAGTCCCTGATCGACCCTGGCAGCATATAGGGATAGATTTCCGGTCCTTCCCTCCGGCTAAGGAAGGTGGTTATGACAGTGTTCTAGTGGTGGTGGACAGGTTTAGTAAACGAGCTGTGTCTATCCCCTGCTTTAAGACCATCACAGCTAAGGACATGGCTGAGCTATTCCTGCAGCGTGTTTATCCATGGACAGGTCTTCCAGATACGATAGTTTCAGACAGAGGAGGGCAATTTGTCTCTGAATTTTGGACGGAACTTTGCAAGATCTTAGGGGTCAAACTAAAGCTGTCCTCTGGATATCACCCTCAGTCTAACGGGGGAACAGAGGTGGTCAACCAATATGTTGCACAACGACTGAGACCCTTTGTGAACTACTACCAAGACAACTGGCCAGAGTTATTGCCTATGATGGATTTTGCGGCTGCGGCATTACCGCATGAATCTACGGGTGTATCTCCATTCTTCGTTGAGAGAGGATATGAACCTCGTATGTCCTTCGATTGGCAGAAGGCCTCCGCACCCCGAGAGTTGAAGGTTGAGGGTCAGCAGGCCCAAGCCATGGCACGACGGCTAGAGGAAATATGGGACTATGTAAAAGGACGTATCTCACAAACTCAACAGCGTCAGCAGATCCAGGCGAATCGACACCGGAGGGAAGTCGACTTCGAACCCGGCGACTTGGTTATGGTGACAACAAAGGATTGGAATATGGGACGTCCCAGTCGGAAACTCAGCCAACAAGCACTGGGCCCGTTCAAGATTCTTGAGAAAAGGGGTCACTCTTACCTGCTTGATTTACCGGAGTCGATGAAGGTCCATCCAGTATTTGCACCTGAGAAGTTACGTCGTGCCAACAAGTCCGCCCCTCTGACGGGTCAGATCCTTGATCCGCAGGAACCGGTTGAAGTTAACGATCAGGAAGAGTGGGAGGTAGAACAAATTCTTGCTTGCCGCCTGCGTTATCGGAAGCTGCAGTACCGTGTTAAGTGGACTGGACATGATGACGATGATGCCTGGTATCCAGCTCGCAACTTCAAGAACTCGCCGTCTCTTATTCGCGCTTTTCATGATCAGTATCCCGAACTTCCCGGGCCACCTGCTCGCTTGCCTCTTTGGCTCGCAGCTGCTGAGAATGATGAGTTCCTGCCGGATCACCCAGATGATGATCGCGTCTCAGTGCTGACCAGTTGAGGGCAACTGTTTTTCTTTGCAGGGGGGGGGGTAATGTGACGATCCCAACCTCGGCACCTGATATGACTACCGAGGCGTACCAGGCTACTTAAGATTAGCAGGGTGGCCAAGACTATATGAACCAGATGTCAAGGTTTCATATTAAGATTACAGGAGGACCAGAGTGCTTTCGAGTGGTGCCATTCATTGTTTGTTTGACTTGTTTGCATTTCTGCTGTACTATTTATTCTCCCTGTTAGCAGCGTTCTGCTGTTCTTCTCCTTTTCCTTTCTCTAACTTAGTGTCTTCGTATCTGACCTACAATAAGATTCGTTTCTTTATTCTGAGGTTGTAACATATTCAAGTTCTTTGTTCCGTTCTTTTCGACATCTATTGTGATCGTAAATTAATTGATGTAGAGAAATGGCAAGCCGAGTCGAAAGCCAATACTGCACCGAAGGGCGAATTACCATGGAAACCCACCCCCAACGCGATGAATTCAGCAATCGATGAGCTCGGGCCGACGATTATTTAACGCTTTAATTGTCAGGAGATCGGGGACACTTGTAGAAGAATATGAATAATCCCGTTGATTTAGCGCCTTCCTGATCGGCGTGGGATGAATCGACGAATCAATCCGTGCAAGGGTCCATCAGGATCCTTGCCGAGGACTGTGACAGCCTCAGGAATAAAGAAATAAATAGATATTGTAAGCTAAATACGAAGACACTAGGTTGAAGAAGAAGAAGAAAGAACGAGAAATGGGTTACTGCATTAGGCAGTATGTAAACAAACCCATTGTGGGACAAACACATCAAACAGTGCAAACCATGCAAACATCGAGTGAGGTCAGAGGTCAGGACATCACAAGGACGAGGTCAAATTGACAATTGTCGAGGTTCCGGGGGGTTTGGCAGGGGTGACTAAAGGCTCCGAACTGTTGGGAATTGCTTGGCGTCGACAGCTCTGCGAATGGTCGCTGCCCTCCGCCATTATGCCCGGGATTGGCTGAATCGCTGGGAGAGGCCTGACTCCGCGCGACCGGGTGCCCCGAGTCTACCGACCGCCGGCTGATCGCGTCCGATGCGCATGATTGTACTTACCAATTCCATGCCTACTTTCTCGCGATCCTATTCAGCCCTCGGGAGAACCCGTTTCTAGTGTCCATTCCCGAGATTTCCCCATTCTGCAGACCATTCCAGTATATTTAGCTTTTAGTGTTTTCCATATCTTTCCCGGATCTTTCAATGTTCCTTGATCGGTATGACTAAGCATGGCATCAACAATGGGCCATAACTATAAGCTTCCGGCGGCAGCACTGTGCAGCACGATCATGAGCTGCGTTTAGGGGCGGGAGATGTATCAGAATCATTTATTTTCGTGGTGTCTGTTTGAACGAAAACCTCATGTTATCGGTTGCTTTGTAGTGAATTCAGTTTTTGGAATTATTGTGTTTGATCGTAGATTCCCAGATGCAGTGTTAGTGATATATATTCAACAACCCAGTTTTGCACAGAACGGTTAACAGACTCGAGGAAGCCGACCACCAGGTAAACACAAAGAAAAACCTGTAATCTAGTATATTCACGGTGACTGTGCCTCATTTTTCGATTTCGATGACCACGAATCCCTTACCTTACATAGCGAAACAACGAGAAATAATCGAGTAATATACGTTTCTGGAAGGGGTTCATGTTCCGGCCAAGCTGAACCCGAGGTTGAACCCCTGAACCCCCCCCAGTAAGGACTAGCGTTGTAAACACCGGCAGGGCTTTGTCACCACATTCGAAAACCGGGGCAATTCTGGCTCCCACTAGAGTCTAGTTAACTATAATTTACACGGACCCGTCGCTCTAGTGGGAGCCCCGGTTGCCCGTTTGCCGAAGCCTTACTCCTTGCCCGAGTATTCTCAACATGAGTCCGCACCTTCTCAATCGAATGCCTGCACAATGTTCCATTGTTCAAACAGAAGCAAACCATGGATACTATCTAGTCATGGATGAGACTACAGTGTAACCCACGACTTCGGTAGAACTCGACCGTTCGTGGATTAAGTAGCGAGACAGTGAACTACCCGTCTGACGACAAGAATCTCAGGTTGCTCAGGTTAGGTCAAACAGTTATCCACCCAAGCTTCTTGTCCGAGCTTTTTTAGTCGGTTATCCCGTATCCTCCTTGGCCTACCCCACCTCGAGCGCGGGCCACGCGATCATTTGACTGCCCGCGCCGTTGGCCAATTTGCAATTCCTAGGACTGCACTCCCTGACGTGCGGCCTGTTGGAGCAGTGGGACGTAGCCTCCCGCCTGCCCTGGGGCAGGTTGCAGGTCGCTTAGGGTCTACCACGCATATTTTCTCGCGCGGGTTCAAAATCGCGCTAGTGGACCCACTTCAGTCAGGTGACACCCACGCGAGAAAATTTTCTTTTCAACCCACACGAGCAATTTCAAAACTTTACCTTACCCACCACCCGCAGCGGCGCGCCCCCCCTTCCACTTTTATCTCGCGCGGGTGCAAACCGCTTAATGAGCAATACCTAGCGCGGGTTCTTCGCGTAGAAAGTGGGGTCAGCTCATGCGGGTTCAAAATTTGTTCGCGCGAGCTGTATACACGCCTTGGGGTTCGACTTCGCCTAGTCATCACTTAGTAAGCTAGATGATATGGGGAGTTCAGATAGAGAAGCTCTGATTGGTCCGGCCGGAATATCGCTACTCCGGACCCACAAGCAGATCGCTTGAAGAGCCTGTGAGGCAGGCATATTAGATAGAATTAAGCACTCAGTATATCAATTATACGGACCTATAGGTGTACTCTTGTGAGGTTGTTCAACCGCCTGCATACATCGGTTAGGCCTCGTACAAGTGGAACGGCTGGAATCCCTAATCCCCCTGAGCGAGGTGGCTGATCCCCACTTCACTAGATAACTAACTAGTTAGTTAACATCCGGTAGGCGAGCTGGCCTCTGTATTCCATATAAAATGGCACCTTTTTATACTCTAATATCTCAACAACAAGTAGGTTTAGAGCAATAGCGTTACGGCAGGCTATATGAAGAAAACCGAAAAAATTAAAATTTCATGTTTCCACTAGTATACTGCCGGCAATTTGATCATCGAAAGATGCCGGTAATCTCCTACACAATCCGTGGAGAAGCCACCCCGGTGGACCACTGGACAGATCCCCTTTACTTTACTGCCGCATTCCCAACCTTGTTTCCGGCAGGGATCGGGGGCCATCTCGATGAGCGAAATACCTCGGTGTCACTCGGCGCTTTCCCTGACTGGACTATGCGTCACCACAGTAGAAGGTGGGTGGCTTTTTTAAAACCTAATTCAATAGCGTTGGTTGCCTCTGCTTACTGCTGTAGATTCGCACGACATGACCTTCATGTACCTTCTGTATGATGTGATCCAGCTCCGGAAGTCATCAATGGGCAACGCGTTCCTCACCAAACGGCAGAATTGGCAATCGGCTATGGATGATATCGCCTCTCTGAAGGTGAATCAGCTCTAGGATGCAGCGAAGGCGGTCGCAGCTGGCCAGAAAATTGAAGATCCGATCATCCAAGGACTGCGGCGAAATATCTAGGCTATAGGGATGCAGGCCCCCGGATCTTTCGCCCAGAAACTAAGAATGCGCTCTGAGTTCGAGGACTAATTACCCGGTTCGGCATGCCCGCTTTTTGGGTCACTATCAACCCGTCCGACCTGCGGAATCCTCTGGTTCTGATCCTGGCTGGGGTTGAGTACTCTGGGGACATCTTTACCACTGCAAATGCCGCTACCCGGGAGACTGCAGCTCCCCTAACCCGGTGGCTGTCGCCGAGTTCTTCCATCACATCTGTAAAGCCATCCTGGATGGGCTTTTCGCCACCAATACTGGCCGGATCGGTATCCTTGGCGATCTCTCGAACCATTTTGCTGTTGTCGAGACGAACGGTCAAGGCATGCTACATCTCCACGGGTTAGCATGGGCCAGAGGGAATCTCGCTTTCACTATCTTACGGGATCGCCTGCTCCAGGACAGCGACTTTGCGGCTCGCATGATTCGCTACTTAGAGTCAGTCATTACTCAGAGCGTTGATGAGAGTATTCCGCACGACCCTGAAGTGAATCCGCCCAACATGTCACCTTCAGCCAGAGAATGAATCCGATGACGACTTTTATCTCCGTCTATCCAGTGACAGCAATTGCGTTGCTCGTAGAATGCAAGTCCATTCCAAAAACCATCTTGCCACATGCTTCAAATACCGGAAGACGGGATTGGGCAGGAATGTCTGTCGATTCGGCATGCCTCGAGACTTCGTTCCTACCTCTTACATAGATGAGGTTGGGCTGATTCACCTCACACGACATCATGCTTGGATAAATCCGTGGAACCCGGCCATTGCAAGTTGTGCCCGTTCTAATCAAGACATCTCTTGGGATTCCAAGATTTCCAAGTCTTTGTCTCTGATCTACTACATCACAAATTATGGTTCTTGAGAAAATCACCTTTCAACTTCGTACACCAACACCACCACTGCTTATTAAAGGCTCAATATCACCTGCTTTTCAAACACCCCAGAATCCTCGTCAGATCGATTGCAAGGCTAAAATCCTACAGATAAATTTTTAAAAGGAACGAACACTTTCTAGTAGTCCAGTCTCTCATATTCAACACCTTGAAAAGGCCGCGCAGATGGCAATAAATATGAATCTTCTTCTTCTCCAAGAAAATAAGGTTCTACGAGTTGAAAATGAGCAAAAAGTAAAGAAGAAAGCGAGGAAACGTACTTCCCTAGGAAATGATCTCTTTATACCTGTACAGGAAGGTTGTGACCGTATTCAGCAGCTTGATCAAGTGGTAAATCCGAAGGTTGAAGATACTGAACCTAGGCCTCATGAGCGCGCTCCACAACGCTGCAGTGGCTATGGGACTGTTGGACATACAATACGGAATTGCCCTAGTAAATAGCTATATATTTCATATTTTAAACAGTCTAATTGAATGGCATTGGTGGTTGAAATGCTTTAATATTCTTATGGTTGTGGAGAAAACGTTCCCCTCGCCCATGGATTACGTTAATAAACCATGCATTTAGTTAATAATGTTCATGTTCCTGTCATTCCCCATCGTTTTGATCATGGTTTTTAATACTTTAAAGATCCAGAGATTGCATAAATGTGAGCTATATCAAATACTTAGAATGATCAAAACCTTCATTCATATGGAATCGATCGAGATTCAGCAACTTAGTTATTTCCTGCCTTGCAAGCCCTTGCATGACGGCCTTCTAGAAGTTCTGCTCGGCGGCGAAGCTCAAGTCGGTCCGCCAATCACCGGTCAACTCACCACGATTGCTTTCCCTTGCTGTAAACCGTAGAAGATCAAACAGATATGGGCCAAGTGTTATTTAAAGATCCCGCGTATTTGTGACATGTCAAACACTGAAACGTCGATTTCAAAGACTGCTATTGTCGCGGAGGATTTAGGAGTGGATTCATTTAGGATATACCATCGATGATAAAGTTATAAGCAAGAAGCATTATATAGTCCTTTGTCCGTCGCTTTGTTTGTCCTCTCCCACGGACGGAGATATGACGGCGGTATCGCGCGGTCTCTCTACAACTTCCTTATCATGGACTCGCTTCCACTGCAGAGAGGCAGAACAAATAAGTGACAGAGCGCACGACGCCACACCAATATAAAATGTTTGCGTAATCGCATGACTGTACGCCTCAAGGGCAGTCCCCAGAAGCCTTGACGGGACGCTATCACGGAGCGACGTAGTGCTCTCAACCATATAGTGATTCACGGGCGAACCACTGATACGCAAATTTTCCGTAAGTCGATTGCGGAAAACAGTCTGCCCAGTAGCCAAAGATATGGAGCTGGATAGCGTTTGCATGAAGGAAAGAGTTCCAATTGCCATGACAACATCCTCACTTGCGAAAGCTACCTGCGGCACCAGCATTGCGTTTTGTGTTCCGACTCCAATGCCGACACTCAGCACTACCTGGTATCCCAAAAATTCTCTTGGACCGGAGAAAGGATGTAGCATGCCAAGTAAGCCGGCTCCTACAGTGGACATCATTGAATAGACGATTAGAAAAGACGTGAAGTAACCCGCAAAAGTGACGAGTACACCTCTAGCTAGCGATGAGACAACTAGCCCTAACTGGGTGGGTAGAATAGCGAGACTGGACATAGATGCGGAAAAGCTTTTGACAGCTTGAAACCACTTTTGGAGCTAGATAAGGCAAGACTCGGGTTAATCCTTGTATAATTCCAACTAGATGGGGAGGGGGAGTAGCACATACATAGTAGACAAATATAATTATGGCCGCGCTGTTAAGGACGGTATATCAAATAATACCCAGCATATTACAATTGCAGATAATGTGAGGCGGCAGCGTGGCTTGGTCCTGTGCCCGAATCTGGACGCCCGAAAAGGCGATCAGCAGCATGCCGGACAGGGCGAAGAGAAGGATGATTCTCCAGTTGTTCCAGGCATATTCTGATCCTCCCCATCCAAGCACCAGCAAAAGTGTGACGATTCCAGGAATAAAGAATAACGAACCTAGCAGATCCATAGACTGGGCCTTGTGCCTCAGGCCCACATGTTCTGACGGCGGCTTATTGGTAGATAAAAGGAAGAGGATCGCCAAGCAAGTGACAAACCCTATAGGAAGGTTTATATAGAAACACCATCGCCACGAGGCATGGTCCGTTAATAAGCCTCCGATCCTTCGCACGATTCAGTACCGGATCTGTTCTGGCGCTTAACCAAATAGAGAAACTTACAGTGGCCCTGATACACTCACCACCCCATGGATGCACCCTAGACAGCCCATATATATTGGTCGTTTCTGAAGAGGTGTGGTGTTGGTAATAATCACGATAGCCCCGGCGTTGATGCTACCAGCACCTAACTCGGCGATGCTCCGTCCCGCGACTAGCGCAGCTGAAGAGGGAGCTAATCCGCAGACCAGAGAACCTATCTCAAATATAGTCAAACCCAACAGGAAAACCCATTTTGCAGGATACATGGTGTACAGTTTACCCCACAACATCTGGGTCGCTGTGAGTACAAACATGTACGAACTTCCGTACCACCCAACATCCTTCAGTGAGTGAAACCGATCTGTGATACGCGGGATAGCAGTAGCAAGGACCGTTTCATCCTAACAAAGAGTAAGGCATTAGCAATACTGGTCTTCAATAAATTATTCCATAGCGACTCACCAAAGACACACAGAACAGTGTGAGGCAAAGACCAACGGTCACAAACAATGGCTGCTGAAATGGCGGATAATGGAGTTCACTTTTCGTAACCGGCAGTAGTAGATCGCATATATTATAAACTTAGCTGATTTTAGAGCTACACACAGAGTCACTCTTGAGATAGTACTGTAAAACTCGCCGTGCGCTCCGTTAGAGGGACAAGAGCTTCAAATATTGGAATACTTTATCGCCATTCAGAGAATTGTTTGTTTTCAGTTCGCTACCGGGAATCAATAATTTAACTGGGGTTTAAAGGAAAAAACAATAAAAAAAAGAAAGAGAGACTCAAAGAGGGGAGAAAAAGATCATCAGCACGCTGGGCTAGGTTAACTATGTAGGGGATGAAGGTAAGGAGATATGTTAGTACTTGTTTTCCAAATGAAGCGCACATACTCGCCAAACCGTGTCCAGGCAGGAATGCGAGCGGGCTTTTTGTAAGTCTACGCCAGGAGTACAATATCTTCTAGAGCATGGCTCGCACATACTGTGGTGGATGTGCGGCACAGACTAGCACAGAGTACGGAACTACGAGCCGAGACAGGAGAAACGAAGTTCCTGGTAGGCTGCTGGGTGCTGGTATCAAGAAACGACTCCACCCACCCCTTATACAACCATGGTTTACAAGAGACTCTTTGACGATTGTATGCAGTAAGGCGGAGCAAAGAATCTCAAATAATGTATGGGTAAACAACGAGAGCCTACGAGCTTGTTAGTAGTGATGGGAACCTAGCTGTCTCGACTGGAGTCCAGTCTGTGACATCCCAGGATCGGTTGCTTTCAATCATCCTGAACTGCCAGTATAATCCCTCACTATAGTAAGCCGGCGCCGTAGATTGGAAAAGGTCGCGTCCTCGGCCTGAGAAATAACATCTGGTAATCCGGTGAGATGTGTTGGCCATATGGATCATTTGACCGGGGTTTTTAGTTCCCAAGCGTGTCACAGGTCATAGGACTTTATCGGGTGGTGTATGCCACTGGACTATGCCTCTTCTCATGATGATAGAAGACGTGACCTATAGTGGATTCTAGCCAGTAAAAATGGCTCAGCACCATGATTGGTTAACTAGTTGGCGAAGGGGTTCCAGTAGAGTGCGTCGTCCAGTACCAGCCGTGATACCCCGAGCCATGAGATGTAAATTGGCATTGCGCCTCTATGGCATTACTAACGCGACGAGTAGCAGAAACAGGCGTGATGCTAAAATTACCAGACAGATGCGCGTACTATATCACGAGGCTCCAAAGTTGACATGCGATGATTAAAAGCCGAGTCATACACTGGAGAAGGCTAGCCTAAGGAGGGTAAAACATAATTCTGCAACAAGCTTTCAGTGAATTCCCATATCAGGACTGAATTATGCGACTCAAACGCCGCCCCGGTATAGTATGTCTTCCGCTCACCCTGCAGCATGTTGAGCTCGTGATAGAAGCCGTTCGCTATTGCCTCCGGTGAAACCGTCAATTCGTATGGGGCATGGCAATCCATAGCAACGATCTCAATGGTTGAAGAATTAGATCCTGTCTTTCTCTGAACGCCAAGGACGCCCTCTATAATCCCTTGCTTTACTTCTTCCGTTGACAGAGGGTATGAGCTTCCGAACTGCGCAATTCGCAAACCGGGCTTATTGCTGGGGGCCAAGAAATAAATGGCAGGCAGCTGTGGCCTTTTGAACGGATCGTTGGCATCTCTGTTGGTAAAGTGCTCGGTGGGAAGCCCATCTACTCGGACGATGGCGTTGTAGAGGTAAGTGTTGTTGAACTGGCGGAAGAGAGCGAGCTCATCGCTGCTCAAATCAAAACCGTTTAAGGTTTCAGGGATGGGAGGAATAGCGACAAGGATACGTTTAGAACGGATTAGTTTTTTCGTTGAACCTGTTGTCAGTGCTAGATAAACCCAGTGGTCGTCGCTGCTCCGGTCCATATCCACTATGTAACTGTTGAGAATGACGTCCTCATCTAGTTCCTTTTCTGCAGCACCATACAGCGCACTGTTGTTTTTGTCGGCAGGTCGTATAGGCTTGCTCCCAGACACGAGCTCTGGGACCAAGTATTTCATAGCATAAAGCGTAGGTTTATGCGGCCATTCCCCCAGCGGGTTTAACGACTTGACTGCATCGCTGAATCCTGTGATCAGGCCATTTTTCGCCATGAAGACTCCGAACGGAAGTAGTAAATCCTCAGGGACCGGGTCTGGAAGCTGAAACCCCGTTTTGAGATAAGCATGCTCAGCGTACTTGGCGATGTATCTTTGTCTTGCTGCGCTTGCCTCGGCTACTGAAGGTGGTGCAACTGTCTCTCCAGTATTGAAATCGAAAGACCGTTCATCGGTATCATCATTCTGTTCACTGAACGGTATACCAAGATGCGAAAAGTAGGTTCGAGCAATAGACGAGTTCTGGAAATGCATCACGCCATAATCCACCGCTTCTCCTGAGACGGGGTCGAAATACGTGTTCGTATGGCCCCCCAGACGGCCCTTGGTCTCCACCACCACCACGGTTTTGTTCAGCTGCCGCAAACGAATGGCAGCGTAGGTTCCGGAGGAACCTCCGCCAATGATGCATACATCGCGCGTGATAATATCGGATGGTTGATATGCAGAAATGTCCAACCCACATGCAAAACGCAGGGAAGTGGTCATGAAGAGAGCTAATGCTGTGAGGAACGGCATGTTGGGGGCAAGCTGTTTAAATCGCAAACAGGGATAACCACCAGGCCAGGAGTTTAAACTGATTCGCGGGTAGATTTATGCAGCATACAAAGTCAAGGTACTGATTATCTATTATAATGCAGCGTCTGAGGACGAGGGGAAAATGAATCAACTTACACCCCCCCACCAATAACGCAGACCCCATCGTAGAAGCAGCAATAATTGCACCCTTCACTGGACGAGAATGTAGGAAAATAGGGGCTTCATTATAGCAATAATTCCATCCCTCACTGGACGAGAATGCAGGAAAAAGGGGGGGGGAGGCTGCGTTCTAGCAATCCCTTAATGAAGAGCGCAAAAGATCCAGGGAAATAAGCCAAAACTAGCGCAGAATCTACTATAGTACATTATACACCTTGCCTCTAGATGGACTAGTCAAGGTAGGTACCAGCAATAATTCCATCCCTCACTGGACGAGAATGCAGGAACAAGGGGGGGGGGGGCTGTGTTCTAGCAATCCCTTAATGAAGAGCACAAAAGATCTAGGGAAACAAGCCAAGACTAGCGCAGAACATTATACACCTTGCCTCCAGATGGACTAGTCAAGGTGGGTAGGTACCAGCAATAATTCCATCCCCCACTGGGCGAAAATGCAGGAAAAGAAGGGGCTTCGACGAGAATGCAGGGGCTTGGTTCTAGCAATCCCTTAATGGAGAGGATCGCCAGCAACGACCAATCGTCATTCACCCCAATCACTCGACTCCACCCAGAGCTCAGATAAGTTATCTGAGATAACCTTTGAAATACAACCAAATCAAGGCCGTCCTACAAAATTATATCCATACTCAAAAGGCTTAAATTGGCTTATATATATGTTTCTTCAGCGTCCTCATTCTTGTCAAATAGAGGAAGCATAGGGCAAGTCTGATACTAGGGCGAAGTACGGGACTCCGCCACGTACATGAAATAAGTAACTAATTCAAGTCCTGAATGCCGACTAGGAAGACTGAACTGGCCGCCCAGACAAGCAGGGCTTGGCCTAGTAACAATAAAACTCGCCAAACGCGGGTTTGGGGCGGGTATTGGTTCATCAAACGGGCCAGGCGTGCCAGCGACGGGCCAGGTGTATCTTCCCTTTTGCTACCATCCACGGTCAATGCCTGCTGCGACAAACCCACGAGCTCTACATAATCCATTCCTATGAACCAGAACTGAGACCCTGTACTTAACTCTAGCTCTCAGCAATTATTTAAGAGCTCCCCGGATGACACTACACTGCGCCGTCGAGACCAAGTGGTTAGAGCGGGCCACGAATAGAATAGAGTATACAATGCTTAAAATTATCTTTTGTATGTTGGGAGACCGAATGTTAGAGTACATGCCTTGACAAAAAAAACAGAAAACCTCGTGGATACACGGTGAAGTGGAGGGGGAAAGTTACGGCACAAATATATGCTGTGTGATCTATCACCTTTTTTTGCTTTGGGCTTTTGGGTCGGGCCTACGCCCGCATATCGTTTCGCTTGCGAGGGGTCAGGGTAGATGAAGTCATCCATTTATCTATCCGTCCACACGCAAATGTGGGTATTGCTAATACACATGAACGATATATAAGATCCCTATCATGGTCAGACTAAAGACAACATGAACCGCCTTGTGTCCGCTAGATCCTATGCAAAGTACCTACGCGGAGTATACGATATGACCACCAGTTTGGACCATTTCCTAACGACAGATATCGAGCTTAGTCCTTCATATTTGTTTGTTAGATTGAGTTACACATGCTGCTTGCGGCGATTCTTCTCCTCCTGGCGATTGCCTTGTTGTCTCGGGGTTCACTACATATAGGGCGATGGTCCCGGTTTTTATTGGAAGTACCTACATTACAGCCCAATATATATATTGGCGCAGACAATGTGACCCAGGCCATACCTCAAGGTTGCTTGAATATTCGCCATGTGTAAAAAATATCTGGGAACAGAATCAAGTCTGTGAGACCCATCGCCTTACCTCAGCACCCGGCAACATTGCGTCAGCATTTGAGTGAGGTGGACTGCTCACAACAGAGGAAAGGAGAGTGTGTCTCCTAATACTTGTAGCGAATAAGACATGAAGGTTTGCATCAATAAAATATTCACTTTGTAAGCAAACCCTGGATTTTTCGGGGACAGGAACAACAAAAAAGCCTTCCTCTAAATTACAGCACCTCCCAATACGGAGCAAATACATTCCATTATGCGGCTCAGGATACTTTACTCTCTTGACATCCAGATTGGCGCCTTGTTCATATCCGGCTCCCATGAAACACCAATCTCCGCGGGCTTTCCGTCTGCCCCAATCCGAAACTCTGCACCAACCCGGGATTGCGGGGGGAATACATCCTCTGTTGCACCGGGAGATATATCGACCAGAAAATAATTCCCACTTACGTGTGTGAAGGTCAGCCAACATGCGTTTGTAGAATCTCTTCGGTTTGCGAAAAGTTTCTCTTGTTTCTCGTCCCAAAATATGGTCATTCGACGGTACGCAGGATGCCAGTAACTACCAGCGAAGTTAGGGACCGGAATCGTTGTAGGCAGAGGTGGAAACGGTATGCATGGGTAGAATCTTTCGAGGGCAGTTTCAATGTCGTGCTCGATCTGTTTGAACCTTTCCTCGCACCTATAATCATTTATTAGCAATTGAATGGAGCTTCAGGTACTGGGAAAGAACCCGAAATTCAGTTTTCTTCGACCGGCTGGATGAACAGGTGGATATACTTTTTGTTCCAATCAAACCTTTCAGAACAAGGAATATTGAGTTTCTCATCGATGAGATAGTATGCCAGAGTTGTCCCTGCACAGTTGGATGTATTTTTAGTGTTTGCCATTGTCACGACTGCAAACTTGATTGCCGGGATTAGAACGAAAACGGCTCCGAATCCATCGATGCCCCCATCATGTGTAAAAATCTCCAGTCCCTGGTATACTCTTACATGCCAACCCAGAGAGTATGCCATTGGCCCGACAAATGGAAGCTCAGAGTTGACCAACGTTCTTGGGGTCCAGACAGATTTGGAGCTTTGCAAAGGGAGGGGCCCAACCCTGTTCATCAATGCATTGGCCGCTTTCGCATAATCCACGACGTTACTGATCATCGCGCCAGCGCCGGAAATTTCTGGCTTGTCTACCCATGGAACAGTATGATAGGCTTCCTTATCGTAGATATAGCCTCGGGCAAGGGCCGATGTCGACTGTTGGGCGTCCTTGAGATGGAAATACGTTTTATGCATTCCCCACCGGTCCCAGACATCTTCTTTTAGGACCTCACCGAGCGGACGACCGGTAAGTCGTTCAATGATATGTGATGCGACCATATACATCATGTTGCAATACTGATAGGTGCTTCGAGGTGTCGATGTAAGTGGCAGATAGCGCATGCTGCGCACAATATCTCTAACAGTAGCAGGATGACCATTGTATACCCCGCCGTAAGCGTAGTCGTGGCCCGGCATACCTGTCCGATGAGAGAGAATATCTTCGACAGTGAGGTGGGTTGTGGCCCACTCGTCCTCAAGCACGAAGTCTCCAGGGATCAATTGACTCACTGGGGTATCCCATTGAATGTGAGGATACCTCTCATTGTCGGATACTAGCAACGCCATGGCGGCGGCTGTAAAGGCTTTCGTAGTACTTCCTGTGTAGAATAGCGTGTCAGGACCGACAGTAGTATATGGACTGAAGGATGAAACTCCGTATCCCTAACGAAAGGTTAGTGTGAGCAAGATACCCTCCTTATTTATTGTATTTTGCGGCAAGACAACAAATTGTGTGTTTGTGGGATCACTTGTGCCTGTCAAGTATTGAGGACCGGGATGCGTTTCCTACCTCAGCATACGTGTGATCTTCATCCACAACTGCGATAGATATTCCAGGAACATGCCATCTCTGTATAGTGTCATGGACAAGCCGTGCGAAATCCGTGTTCAGCGGGCATTGGTGCATGTTCGTGGTCGCGGTCATTCTTCTCTTCTCGGGTTTGGAAGCAGATGATATTGTGTGGTAGTCTGCAAAAGTGCTCTCTTCTCCAGAGTACGGGCTGTGTCTATACGTGACATTAATGCTTTTGCTCCGGTAAGCTGCATGCGGAAATCCAAAGCCAGGTTACATCTTAGTGACAGTCGATGTCGTAGCCGGAGAGGCCGGGTACGCTCCTCTCCGGCTACGCTCGCAGAGCCTTGAAGATCCTTGGTGAGACTCGTTCTCCGACAGACTCCGGAGAGAGTTAATTCCAGAGTCTATACCCAATTGTCGGTTGAATGCGGAAGTCCGGGCTACTTCATAACGCACTTGCGCATAGTAACTTAACTATGGGATGGTCGGGCGGGATTATGACACATCATGTCATCCGCCACTCGTGCTTCATTTCTAGGAAACCCGGGCGTGCGAGAGATGTTGCAAACGTCCAACTCAAGTGGATAACCTTAAAAGTCATGACATAGACCACCGGTAAGCTTCCGCAATGCTGCCTCAGGTGCGAATTAGCCTTCCAAGCATGAGTGCCACACGTGGCTCCTTCTATCTCGGTATGAGAGAAAGCAAAGGAAGAACCTGATAGAATTGAGGCTGTAGGGGAATATGCCATGATTCGCAGCTCCGCGATCTGTGCGATCTATTCAACATATTGGCCTGCTTATACAGTGAACCGGACGCTTCAATAATTGAAAGGCCACACACTATTCGAAACTGTATGCTGGGAGCGCTGGATTGGCGCGTCTAACTCCGAGAATACAACCATATCCAGGGACTCCGCCGGTAGCCTCTTTGCTATTTCTCACCACACTTGCAGAAGGTGCTGGATCGGCCGACGATCAGCGGTAGTAGTGGCGGACCCAACCACCCACGAAAGGCGGTGGGTGGTTGGGTCCGCCACTATTATGGCTCAAATATCCATCGTTATTCGACATAACTCGCAATTATTTTACTGCAAGAATCGAAAGACGTCACTGATCGGACAGGTTAGCCGAGCACGCCCACTTACATTCACCGCGTAGAACCAGCTCGAATCGATGCATTCTCTTGTGTGACATGTTGCTAATTCGTGCATAAGAATGCTTTGAGCAAGGGGGCTGCCACTAGACTTCCGCATAACCCACTTGGGTCGAAGGTCTCGACCCAAAACCCAACCCAGCCCGGGTTGGGCCCGGGTTATGTTGGGTTGTGGGGAAGTCTAGCTGCCACCTGCTTGCAAGTACGCAGAAGACGTCCTCGTAAGCCATTTGTGAGTACTATTCGAGTCTCTATCCACGCCACAACAATTTCCAAGGAAGAAATTTGTGACTGTTGCTTTCAAGTACACACTGTGATAAGGAGAGTGTACCCTGAAGGGGTAGCCAGCCACGCCACTTTGTCCTGCTGAGCATCGGTAAGGTTGAACCCGCAGCGGCCCACCTTCCTACCACGCTCTATCCTAGACTGTAAGTTTCAGCTAATACCAGTTTCTTTTTTTTTTCCTTTTTTCTTTTTCTTTTCTTTTCTTTTCTTTTCTTTTCTTTTTTTTTGAGTATTTATGTTTATACATTCCGACCAGTGTACTCGAATCCAGGGCCGCATTAGGTAAGGGAGTAGTCCTCACATCGACTAGTGGTTATAGTCTTTATACTACCTATTTTTATCCCAGTCGCTAATTAACGCATAACCAACCATCGTGGAATGTGCCCGAACCACACCGAGTGAAGGCTTGGTATTTTTCCCTAGAAACCGGTTCCGAATCCAAGTTGTAAACACCAATACTTGTCAGGGTCTCTGAAAGCTGTTTCGAATTATTTACAATTATTATCAACATTCTTTGCCTCTTTGGGTGTTTCCTATCTGTGAGGTAACACATATCCCACGTAAAAGCATCTGTTCCGGACTTCCAACATCGGGGTCGTAATAACCAACGAGCCAATCACCTTATACGTAAGGGGCTGAGAGGACCATAGTCACCCTTGCGTTTACTGGATTGGCCATTCAACATTCCGCCCTAGTATACGTATCGAAAATTGCGGTGAATATAACACTGCCAAAGTAAAACACATACAATAAGCTAATATTACCAGGGGCGCGCTCTGGGAAAGACTTGCTTCGCGAGTTACCGTTGAATACCAAACAGACATTCTATCTTTGTTTCCTATTTGCTTTAGCACCATAATCCACGGTAACGGGGAATCACGAAAAAGGATTCTCCTCGCTCGCGTTCTCAACAAGTGAAGAAAAGGAATCATGACGGTACACTGCCATAGCCAGGTGAGTTCCGTGGTTCAGGAAGAGGGACCACCGGAGAAGTTGGACATGATATCGTGTATTCTCCCAGCCCTTGGTGGTGACGGCGCATCGAAGGAGGTGCATGTAGCGGCACGAGAAATCGCCGGTGAAACCCTGCATAAGATGAAGGTCTATTGTGGAAGGGACTGGACGCGCCTCTACTCGATTCTTGCTGCCGTATGGTCCATTGTTCTCTTCCGGTTTACGGAACTAGACCGTGTGTGCTTCGAGGTCAACGCAGTGGACGATAACACCGGCTTCGAGGAGCCAAAACTCAGAGGTAAGCAGATATTCGCCGTGGGTATCACTCCAAACACCATGATCAGACAACTGCTTCGAATTGAACACCACAGGAAATATTCGGACAACAGCAGATATCTCGACTTCAACACTGGAATTATAATCAGGCACAATAATGTTGGCCAAGAATCGTCAAATCAACGGGCTGTGAACGAACCCGTAAGTTCTGAGATAGGCTCCTGGTCATTGTGGTATTGACGGTATGTGGCGCAGAACCGCGATGTCGTGCTTATTGCAGAAACGCGCAAAGAGAGCATGAACATTCTACTTCACTATCGTACATCGACGCTGTCTAGCCTGCAAGCGCGAAACATGGTGGCAACTGTGGTTCAAGCTGTTCAATGTGTGCTGGATAACCCAGAGCAGCAAATCAAGGACCTCGACTTATTTGATCCCCAAAGTACGCGGGATATTGCTAAATGGAACAACCGGGAATTGCGTACGGCGCCGAATCAATCTATAACTGAGATAATCACTCTGAAGTCTCTGTCCCAGCCAGAAGCACAAGCCCTATGCTCATGGGATGGTGACTTGAGCTATGGCAAGCTGGAGAGCTTTTCATCCAGCTTGGCAAAATATTTGAGAGGGCTGGGTGTGGGTCCTGGAACAATGGTGCCACTCTGTTTCGACAAATCAGTCTGGGCGATTGTGGCAATGCTTGCAGTATCCAAAGCCGGTGGAGCGTTTGTTCCTATGGACCCCTCTCATCCTCTTCAGAGGCTGAAGCATATACTGATGCAAGTTAATGCCGAGATCGTCTTGACATCGAGCCGGCACATGACGTTGTTGGAAGACGCCCCGGCTAGACTGGTTGCTGTCTCGGAGTCGACGTTTATGCAACTCGAGGAGTCGAGTGATGTTATCAATGCACACGCGCAACCTCAGCATGCTGCATACGTGCTCTTCACATCTGGAAGCACAGGAAGTCCGAAAGGGTGTGTAGTTGAGCATCAAGCATTGGCAACTGTGGCTCGTCAGGGAGGGCAGTTGCAAATAAAGACAAACAGTCGAGTACTACAGTTCGCTTCCTACAGTTTCGGCGTGTCATTGATTGAAATATTTTGCACCTTGAGTGCGGGAGGAACTGTTTGCATTCCTTCAGAGCATGATCGGTTTAATGATCTTATTGGAGCAATGAATCGGATGAGGGTCAGCTGGGCTATGTTGACCCCTTCCTTGGTGAACTCTATACATCCGGAATCTGTACGCTACTTGGAAACTTTGGCACTTGCTGGTGAGCCCACAACCAAAGACAACGTTCGGATTTGGGCGGAGAAGGTGCACCTAATAAGCGCATACGGATTAACGGAGTGGGCTGGAATATGCACTGTCCAGCAAAGAATGACAACCTCAAACCCGACAAACATCGGCAATTCTTCTAGTGCTAACCTCTGGCTGGTAGAACCTGAAAACCATGACTTGCTCGCTCCGATCGGAGCCGTTGCTGAACTACTCGTTGAGGGGCCCAGCATGGCACGGGGATATCTTGAAGACGTTGAAAGAACGGCAGCAGCGTTCATATATAACCCGCCATGGCTTCTCCTCTTTCGTACCGAAAACGAAACAAGATTATACAAGACAGGGGATCTTGTCCGGTATAATACTGACGGGACCATTAATTATATCGGACGAAAAGGCACACAGGGCAAGATTCGTGGCCAGCGGATCGAACTAGCGGAGGTGGAACTTCATATATGCCAACATTTTCGGGGAGCCAAAAAAGTCATCGCTGAGATCGTCACCCCAGCGGGGAAGACGGAAGATCCTGTTCTGGTAGCATTCATTTTTTCCGAGGGAAGGAACCAGGAGCGAACAGGAAATTCTGAGCATATTCCGATACTCGCCGAAGCAGACGCCCGTTTCCAGTCAGACTCTCAGACCGCGGATTCAATGATCCGCGCTTTGCTACCAGCTTATATGATTCCGCAGGCCTATCTTCCTTTGGGCCATATGCCGTTGACTGTGACCGGTAAGGTCGACCGTCGCAGGCTGAGGGAAGTCGCTTGTGCCCTGTCGCATGAGGATTTAAGCTTCTATTCCAACCCCCGAACCGAGATAATACCACCGGCGTCACACATCGAAGGACTGTTACATCAACTATTTGCGGAAATTCTTCATCTACAGCCGAGCAGCTTCGGCGTGAGCGACAGCTTCTTTCAGCTTGGGGGCGATTCAATAAAGGCAATGCAGCTGGCAACTAGATGTCGGGCCCGGCACATTTCGCTGAATGTACAAGACATCTTCCACGAGAAAACGATCTCAAATCTGTCCTTGTCCGGAAAGATAAGAGAGAGCATCTCAAATGAAGCAATTGGGGAGGTGCAAGCGGCCTTTGATTTGTCAACTGCGCAGCAAATGGTAGTCCATATGGAGAATGGGACCAGAAATCGCCCTTCGCAGACAGTATGCCTTCAGCTGAAGAGGGATTTTGAACCTACATATATTGAAACGGCAGTGGAAGAGATTGTGAAGCGACACCCGATGCTACGTGCCCGTTTCACGCCACGGGACCACGGGGTTTGGCGTCAGAGAGTCTCACAATATGCTCCAGGGGCATATGGATACAATAACCAAATACTTTCCACTAGGGAACAGGCATCTGAACTTGTGAGGGAAAGCCAGAGGAGCTTGAATATCGAAAAAGGCCCACTCTTCGCTGCAACAATGGTTCGGGTACGTGAAGATGGGAAATTCTTGTTTCTGGTAGCACATGAGTTGGTCGTCGATCAACAATCATGGCACACAATCCTTGCCGACCTAGAAGAATTCCTGGATAAGGGAACCTTACTGCACAAGCCGAAGCCGTTGCCTTTCCAGGTGTGGTGTCGCTCGGAGCTGGAACAGAGCTCTGCGAGTCCCATGTCTCACGACGGTCACACAGTCGGCAAGAAGTCAATTATGTATGGCTATCCCAAAGCGGGCTCGCACCCGGACGAGAGTCACAGTGTCTTGAAGGAGAATGTTACATTTGCTCAGGATGAGACGAGTTTACTGCTCAACGTTGCTCCTGCAGATCTACGAGCAGCGCCAACCGAAATCTTGCAAGCGGTAGTACTTCACTCCTTCAGGGGGGCTTTCAAAGACTTGGAATTGCCTACCATGATTGTCCAGGAAGAAACCCGGAATCACAAAAGCTGTGCTGGGGATTTCTCAGAGACTGTTGGCTTGATGGCGACCCTTTTGCCCGTTCATGTGATGAGTTATGGCCTGACCGACTTTGTTCATATCCTTCGTCAGACGAAGGCTACTTATCGACAGGCCCAGAGCAACCACCAAACCCTTGTTGACGCCCGGCTAGATTCGGGTTTGAAAGAAAGCCAAATATGCGTGCCTGCAACGAGAATACTTTTCAAGTATCCTGGGAATTCTCAACACGAACCACAATGGGATGGGCCTTCGGTGAAGGAGTTGCGTTGGCAGGCGACGGAGCTTCCCAGCAACGCGGGCACACCACATCCTTCCTACATTTCGATATCTGCATACGTCCTCGACGGATGCTTAACCATTTCGTTCACCAATAGTGCGAATGAGCACAACATGGTGGACCTGAAAAGCTGGGCTCGCGAATGTGAACGGTCTGTAAAGGTGGCGTTAATGACCATACAACAAACGGATCCTATCCTGACCCCTAGCGATTTCCCTATGTTGAATTTGGGCGACAGCGACTTCGAGTATTTCCTCAACCACAGGTTAGTGTCAACGGGGATCGTCAGCAGAAGGGAGCTGGAAGATGTGTACCCATGTGCTCCAATTCAACAGGGAATCCTGCTCAGCCAGGCCCAGCAGGCTAAGTATTATCAGATGCGCTTTATCTGGGAGGTCACTACAGCAGATCGTGGCAAAAATGTCAATGTGGATAGGCTCCAACGTGCCTGGAGCAAGTTGACATATCGGCATCCTGTAATGAGGACCATTTTCATGGACAACGTAACACAGGGACGCGGGTCATATTTTGCGCAAATTTTGCTTCGTGGAGGCTCAGCAAGGATATCGGTGACCGAATGTGCCGATGCCGATGCCTATGTCACCTTAGGCGCGCATCAAAAAGTCGGTCAGCAAGGAAAAGAGTCACTACCCCATTTCGCCATCTATGGGACTTCCCACGGAAGAGTACTATGTGCTCTCACAGTTAACCACGCCAATATAGACGCAACATCAATGTGGATCCTGAAACGGGATCTGGCATTGGCCTACGACGACAAACTTCCAACAGAAAATGGCATGCATTATCGCGATTATATCGCGTATCTCCAGAGTATATCCGAAGAGCCCACCCTAGAGCACTGGGTCGGCTACTTGCAAGGATGTAGCCCCTGTCATTTCCCCAGGGCCAATAATGAATCGTCACCAGATGTCCTCTCTGCGAAATCGCAGTCGGTTGATGTCCCACTGGAGAATGTTGCAATGATACAAAAATTCTGCAAGGAGACGGATATGACCGTTTCCAATATTTTCCAGGTGGCCTGGGGATTTGTGTTGCGGGCTTTCACCGGGAGAGATTCTATATGCTTTGGATACTTGACATCGGGGCGCGACACCCCGCTCCCTGGTATTGAAGACGCCGTTGGCCCGTTTATCAATATGTTAATTTGCCGTATTGACTTTACTCGCTCTGCTACAATTCTACAGATGCTCAAACAGAATCAGGCCGACTTTTTGCGGGGACTAAAATTCCAGCATGTCAATTTACCAGACCTTTTGCACCGCCTGGAGATCTCAGGCAATTCAATGTTTAACACATGCATGTCATTCCCACCACCGGATGGCAGGGGCACAGAGAAAGCAAGCATCGCTGTCAAGGAGCTAGAATGCTATCACGCCGATGAGGTTAGTAATTCCACATTTGACGAAGCCATACATGAAGGGGAAAGTTGAAGATTACCGAGGAGTGAGAAGAAAGGCTAATGATGACAAAAGTACGATGTTGTGGTAGAATGCAGGGTCCAAGACCAACATATTGGAGCGGCATTGAGGTATTGGGAATCATCTTACAACTATGAGCAGGCGAGGCGAATAGCAGCGATGCTCGGTCATGTTATTTCTGAAATTATTCATGGACATACTGCAGTCGGAGACATAAGCATCCTCAGTGATCTCGACAAAGCAGATATCGGCATGTGGAATAACGAAGTACCGGAGCGCGTCAATCGCTGCGTGCACGACCTCATCCAGGAACGCTGCCTGGCCCAGCCTGCCGCACACGCTGTGTGCGCGTGGGACGGCGATTTTACCTACGGAGAGCTCGACCGGCTCGCCTCCGCTCTCGCTGTGCACTTGACCGGCCTTGGTGTGGGCCCCGAGGTATTTGTGCCGCTATGCTTCGAAAAGTCACGGTGGACGACCGTCGCCATGGTCGCGGTCATGAAGGCGGGCGGAGCCTTTGTGCTGCTGGACCCGTCACACCCGCTGGCGCGCTTACAAGGCATCTGCCGGGAGGTGTCCGCCCGCCTGGTTGTGGCGTCGTCGCAGAATGCGGCGATGGCCGCGGAGCTGGCTGGCCAGGTGGTTATAGTCGGAGACGGGGAGGCCGCATGGCGCTCGAGCTGCGGCCAGTGGGTGGCGTCGTCGGTGACTCCGGACAATGCGGTTTATGCCGTGTTCACGTCTGGCTCGACTGGGCAGCCGAAGGGTGCCATTATAGAACACGCGTCATACTGTAGCGGTGCGTTGTTTCACACTCCAGCACTCAGTCTGAGGAACGATTCTCGGGTCTTCCAGTTTTCTTCGTATGCGTTTGACGTGAGCATTTTCGATACTTTAAGTACTCTAATTATCGGGGCATGTTTGTGTGTTCCATCAGAGACGGATCGGCGGGATAATATTACTAATGCCTTTAATAAATTTCGAGCCAGCCACGCGTCTCTGACCCCGACAGTAGCAAGGCTTATTGAACCGGCTGCACTTATAACCCTGGAAACACTTGTGCTCTGCGGAGAAAGAGTAGCAACCACTGATGTTGACAGGTGGGGGAAGCACGTGAAGCTGATTAACCAGTATGGACCAGCAGAGTGCTCTGTTGTCTCGACCGTCCAACCGCAATGCGGTAATGGTCCAGACTCCTGCAACATTGGACGAGGAACAGGATGTGTGTGTTGGGTCGTGGATCAAAATGACCATGAAAATTTATTACCGATTGGAACTGTGGGGGAGTTACTGGTCG
>JAPDKQ010000179.1:0-28118 GCA_027569665.1 Aspergillus bridgeri | reverse complement strand
TCGCCAATCCAGCAGTCGTGGCCTCAAAACCTCGCCTGGATCCCGACATATCAGCCGTGCAGACCGTGTAAGGGCTCCTTCCAGCTCTTTCTCCTTCAGCTCATATTGGAATTTATAGTCACTCAACCACAGCCAGAAGAACACCGATGATCATAGCGCAAACCAGCTCCGCAAAATCCACGAACCGGGTTTCCGTTGCTTCGTTTTTTCGGCTTTCCCGGATAAACATCTTTCCCTCTCTACCAGGTCACCTTCGATGTGGTTGGCTGTGGTGATCCATAATCATCCTTTTAGGTCCTACCCGTTCCCAATTGCTCTTTCAACATCTTCACGCCACAAACCGTTCGAAATACACACATCTCCCAAAATTATCCAGTAAAGCGCTGCAGTAACTGGGAATGTAAAATGTGCCCTAGGCAGATTTAACTTAGCCAGGATGCTTCAGCATCCCCTTCCAGCTCGTAAATAATATGACAGAAATTTGATTCTACATAATTCATAACCAACAAAAACACTGTTGACATGGACTATTTAAATATTGAAAAAATACAAACAGCCCGTACGCAACACCAGCTAGCAGAAAACCTGATTACTATGCCCCTCCCCTGATATGGTATTCCGCGACGAGACGTTTGGCGCCCCAGAACTTCGGCACAGATTAGCTTCGTCGGTATCAAAGAATCCACTAAGAACACTCACTGTGTAAGGGGAGCATAGAACCAAGAAGTACCGAGGCAATAGACTATTGATAGTAGCCTCCTTGCACAAGAGGATATCTCATTTGATCGGGCCACTGGGTAAGAATAGCTGCCTTAGCCGCTTCGATCTGGGCTCGGTTCACCAATAGAGCATGTCGATCAAATAGGTTGATTTGGTGATCAGTCCAGTACCTGCAGCCCTGGCCCTGGGCGTTGAACTCATACTTGTGCCGGCCGTGCTGGATAAGCAGGCCCACAAATTCGCGCACTGTCTTGCCACGTGGAACATCAAGCTTCACAACCTTCTGTGCTGAGCGCGAGACACCATAATCCAAAAGGCTGACTATCATATTGGCCTTTGAGCCGCCTGGGATCGAGGTACTAGGTACAACATAAGAAGGCGTGATGTCAACGCGTACCGAGCGACTTTCGCCAACACGGAGGTAAAGACACCAGTGATTGCCTCCTTTAGGAAGTCTGTCGTGGCCAACCGCGTCAACCCACCGGACAACCTGATCCATTATTTCGTTCTGTCGTCCTGCAGGGACGAATCGCAAGGGTTGGAAAGTAGGCCGTTGAAAGTTCATTCCGGCAAAGCCACTTGCAGCCGGCTCAACATGGCTCCCATGCCCGGTCGATTTACCAGAGGTAGGCATTGTAGCAAAGCTTGATAAGACAAGTATGTCTTGCTGGTCAGCCTGGATATTGTCATCTATGCAAATAGTACAAAAATAAACTCACATTGTGATCTGGAATGCGAGCGAGGATACTTTTCGTGTCACTCAAAGTAGTTGGTGGAACAGAAGCAAATGGATCTATTTAGATTGAGGAGTTGATTTTCCATCGATTTTGGAGATTGACTGCGACCTTTATACACTAGCAAGGAAACACATATTGACGCCCATCTTACTCACCCCCCAATGATAATGCAGGAACAGCAACCTCTCTTTTCCCTATTGTCTATTAATAGTGTATCAATTTTTAGAACTGGGTCAAGCGCTTGTTGTCTCCCATAGAGCTGGCAGCGTGTGGATTGACGCATGTAACTATCGCTGCCCAGTGATGATGATCAGCCGGCGCCTCTCCTTCTCCGCTATCTATTGGTGGTGGATTGAGTCTGGGGACAGCGGCGGGCGCTTACTGATTGTAATAATCCGACGAGATGATTCCTTTGAGAAGATGATCAGCCAATGTCTACACATGATTTTTAGGGCGTAGAATATTGATTATATGTTGCTTATTGCTTGAAAGTCGTGCTTGGTGGGTCGGGCGCTTATTGCTTCCACAGAGTGATGTGGTGTCACTGGGTGATTATACTTCATCAGCAAAGGAGACTTGCGAATTGGCCCTGTGTATTTTTAGTACTCCTGCCCTGCGATAGGTTATATTTTGGCACCTTGGATAGCTTCAATGGTCAAAAATAGAACGTAAGCACATTACTTTTGTAGCTCAGACAAGAATCTGGTACCTGACATTAGCTCATTTTCCATATACTTTTATTGGTGACCTCGCGCAGTCAAGAGGGAAAAGGAGAGTATGGTTTGGCCGTAATGGGTCACCTGTCGCTGCGGTCTTTGACCGTAGCGTCAGATAGGGCCCCATCCGCGCTCCCTTGTAGGGAGGCAATGTGTCTGTATATTGCAATAGTTTCTATGTACAGAGGGAATGTGGGAGGGAGAAAATGGAGTCTTGACTGCGTGAGAGATGATGAGCTACCATCAGAGGTAAGCAGTTGGCTCCCATGAGGCAGTTGCGGGAGGGGAGGAACCCCTCAGTGAGGTCTGTGTGGTCATCACGTGAGGCAACCCCAATAAAATGTGGCAGGGCGAAGGCTTGGCAAGCAGAATGACTAAGGATCCGGATAGATTGGGCCACTAAAACGGTCGAATGAAGCAATTGAATTGGCTATATCAAACGAACGGATTGAAGGTGTTGAAGACCTCCTTTCTGGCTATCTAAGAGGTCTATTTATAATGCTAAAATCGCTTATTTTGACCGCAATTCTATAGCTTCATCTTTTTCATTTGCGTAATACCGCAATATCGCTGCCGAGCAAGGCGATGATCGTCTTACCGCATTGCTTAGTCAACACCGCACTTCAACATAAAACTAGAACCTACTCCCTTTATTGCCATGCCAGGCTTAGGTTTTGAATATCAGCGGCTACTTTGACCAAGCCGCTATCCGATTACATCATCAAAGGGGGCACTTACATAAGCCGTGTAACTTGTGGTTAGAAATAGCCACGTTACATTGGCCCAGACTTCCACGAATTGATCCCAAAAAATACTTAACCTATGCCTTCAACACCTTTCAGTATCCTTGTGAAGGTTGCTTTGCACCTAGTGATATGATATACTTTGCCTTAGGAGGCCCAAGATGGATGTTTCAGATTTACCCAAAGTAGGACAATACTCATCCCTTCTCGCAAATTTATTCAACTAACCCAGACACCTTCGCAGTCTGCAAAAGGAGAAAGTCCAACCCCCAAGTGTTTTCCTCTCGATGGCTGCGATATTTCTCAGATTTCTAATGAAACTCTGACCACGTTGTTCGATACCGCGCCAGCCCTCCATTCCTACGAAGGGACACGTATTGTGCGCCTATCCCAGACATTGATTCTCAAAGGCGGGACCAGCACTCGGCCATGCGAGGCCAATATCCTCAAGCTTGTCAGTGAATCAGGGGAGCGAGAGAAGTCGAAAATTATTCCAGTGCCTAAAGTACACCGAGTTTTCAACGTTGAACCAGATGTGTATGGCTGCAAATGCCTGATCCTCATGGATTTTGTTGATGGCAGGTCGATCGAACAGTGTTGGGCTGGCATGAGTCATACGGAACGGGTAGACGTTGTTTCCCAAGTTGCTTCCATTATAACCATTCTGCGGTCTATTCCTCTGTCTCCGCGACAGCAGCAACAACCGGGCCCAGTGGGCTGTAAATGCTGTGTGGCTCGGGGATATTGGTTTACTGATATAGGAGCCGGCCCATTTGGTTCGAAAGAGCACCTGGAATCTTGGTTCAACTGCCGACTCGAAATATCCCAGAAGTTTCACCAGGCACCCGATACCGTCCCACCGTTTCGCTTTGAAAAACTAGTTCTGGCTCATTTGGATGTCGCGCCCCGTAACTTGATCCTGAATTCTGATGGCAAGGTTTGGCTGATTGACTGGGGCGATGCTGGGATATACCCTGATGGGTTTGAGGTTGCATCGCTCAAAGCACGCAGGTTTGAAGCGCCAGAGTACACTGATATGTTACTTGAATTGCTTTCAAAAATAATTCCAATGCATGACGAGCTACAGCAGCAATTGAAGTGGATTACGTTTGCTTTAACCACTGGTCAATGGATAGGGAGAGAGATGTTTGATTTTGGCACGTTATGATGTAGTATGACAGCTGGTAGGATAATGTACATGGTCGAGGGAGGTTAACGTTATATTGCCAGTTACCGTTATAGATCCAATAAACCCGATTTCGAATTAGGAAGGTGTGGTGGACCTCCACTGTGGGTCAAGTCAGCGCGTATTAATTCGATCTGGACGCAAAACAAACAAATTGGGAAAAAACGAGAGAGATTCGTTAAGGTCGTGGGTGTCTGGGGTGCAGGTGAAGAGCATACTCGAAATATTCTAGGAAGTAACAGTGGGGCCTTTACTGGCTGAGGCGCTTACGAATATTTTCGTGTAGCATGCGAGCATATAGGAGAGCACACCAGGACGACAAGCCCACCCTCTGAGGGCAAAAACGGGGCGCTAAACCTATCCAGACTTGTGGATACCAAGGCCGCAGCGGCCGCAATTCGAGTGCCGCACGTTTCACCCTTCCCTAATTGTTAACTATTACTGTACGCTTGATAGGGACTACGCGTCTAATGTCTGGATGCACGCGTGCAAGCATAAGGCCATCGGACCGATCAACCGAGTCCAAAGAGTAGGAGCGCAGGCCATTGTAGGAACGTTCCTCACGGTTGCGACCAGTGTAGCAGAGGCGGAGGCCCACATTGCTACTGCACAACAGCGATTCTGGAGACGGGCCGTGAAGATGTGGACGGACATCCACACCCTACCAGAGACCAATCCCCTCCGCAGAAATACCGCGCGGATCAAGAAATTCAGGAGGTTCCATCGTTCACCGTTGTACCATGTAGCGGATGCGCTGAAGAACATTGAGATGGAAACACTTGAAACTATCAATCCGTTTACATTATCACCATGGGAGGCACGCGTGCAGTGGCTGCTCATTCGACTGCCAACTCACATGGCACCGAGTTTATGGGGGTTCTTTTTAATGGCAGATAAAGCGTCTTAATCTGTTTATTGTGTGGCGAGAGCCCCCATCCACTCAGGACCTTGAATGGCAAGCGAGCTTTGGTGCTAATGATGCAGTGGATTGAGCCTGTATTATGATGTGTATCTAAAAGCCACTTGCCTTGTACGGGATGATAGGCTCATGCATGCAATAATGCCGAAGTCGGCACAAAGCCAAGTGACATGCTGCGGGGACTTCGCCAAGCTTCAGGCGGGGAAGTTTTGTTTGCCCGTCTCCCTCGCTCATCCCCCACTTCTGTCTACCTGACTTCGACTTACCTTCCAATGATGAAAACGTGTGCAGGTTCCAACCGTGCAAAGGGGTTTGCACACCCTCTTCAGTCAGATCTCGTTGAGTCAGACCCTACTCAAGCGGATCTTCTTCAAGCGGGTCCCGGCCAAGTCCAAGCCGATCAAGTGGATCCTGCTGAAGAATCACCCAAGCTCCTATCAATACGGTGGGCTGTCGGCGAGCGATGGTGGTACCGCTCAAAGTAAGTCCCTTTCAAGATGTGGCAATAAATGCTGATCAATTAGTTATACTGGTTCTCTCCTTTTCAACACAGGCGCCTTCATTCTGCCAGCAATCTACGGCACACTCGTGAAGATCTGGGTCGCGAATATTGACGCCTCTCTAGTCGTCACAACGGATGTATATACGTACATTGGAACCATCACGGAAGTCATCAATGAAGGTCTACCGCGCGCAGTATGGTCCACAATCGCCGACAAGGAAGCACGAACAGTTAAAGCTCGCTTAGGGCTTGCGCACACACTATTGCTCTTCCAAGCCTTTCTGGGGGCGGTACTGAGCATCGCATTTCTGGGTGCTGCACAAGATTTTTCATCTAAATTCGTTCCACGTGAGGTCCAAGAAGCAAGTATAATGTACGTCCGCCTCAGCGCCTTTTCTGCTCTGAGTTCTGCTGTCGAAGTTGCTGTTTCCAACGCAACACGCGCGCTGGATAAGCCGGACGTTCCACTCGTGATCAGCTCCGTCAAAGTGGTGGTAAATATTTTTCTTGACCTTTTAATAATCTCCAAGTTCCACGTCGGCGGGTGGGTGCCAACTGTCAATATGCAAGCTGGGGTACGCCTTGCTTGTGATATGATCGCAGCCTTTTCTGGCCTCTCGTATTTCGTCATGACTACGAGCCGCAAGAGGAAGGCTGAGGCACCATCTATCCGTGGGTTCCTCGTCCTGTTTAAGCCAGGGTCTGCTGTTCTTATCGAGTCGGCTATTCGTAACGCGCTCTACCTCTGGATTGTGTCTGGTGTTGTCGCTATGTCAGCGGACTATGCGACCGCGTGGGGAGTGTTCAATACAATACGATGGGGATTGATCATGGTGCCTGTTCAAGCCACCGAAGCCTCCACACTGACCTTTGTAGGCCATGAGTGGGGACGTTTGAAGCAGAGAACAGGATCTGGGCGGTGGTCCTGGGCGAGCCTCTATCGTACGCTCTCATTCTTACGTCGTCGGGCCGGAAGATGACACTAATTCGTCGCAGTGGTTATCCGACCAGCATTGCTCTCGGTGGTCATAGTTCTTATTTTTGAAATTTCTCTTCTACTGGTCATGGCCTTATATGGGTGCGAGTCTTTTGCATACTGGCTCAGCCGCTCGGTGCCAGTTTCAAAAATCGTAGCACATATGTGGCATACTATTGACTGGTATATCTTCCGTCCCTGCTCCACCTTCTGTAAGACCTATCTAAAGGAATGTAGGTGCTACGTTCTCTACGCAGTCTCAACCCAGCTCACGGCTATCCTCCTTGCAACCCGCACCTCCTGGTACCTCGCACAATCACTTATTTCGAATATATTCTATGTACTTCCCTGGGCGATTGTATGCCAGACTGTCGACCTAGACCCAAGGAACGCATGGACATACCATAGTCTCGTCTTTGGAGGGAGCTTGGTATTCACTTTCATCGAGATCTTGATAATTGACTCCGTTTGGGTGGGGAGATTCCGACGAGGAAATTTAGGATTTTAAATGTACAGGAGTGCCAATGATGCATCGCATAATGACCGCAGGAACAAGATGCTAGTTACCGAAAGCCACTGCCGAGTGTGGAATCAATAGCTGTCCGCTCAAGGAAGCGAAGAGCTTCTGCCTCACGAAATAAATTTCCCCCGAGAGGATTAAGGGTCGTCGAAATATTCGATACGGTCACGTGTTGGACAGATGGCCACGCACTCAAGCCGAGCATTCTGATTGGCAGTATTTCACAAGCGAGTCGGACACACAAGCAAGTGGGCCACCTACGCGTTTGGCCGCGATGACAAACTTCGCTTTCTCCAACCACAAACCATGCCTCCAAAAGCGCGTCAAAATTTAAGAAATTTGGCTAAGCAAGAAGGTAGGATTGGAGGCCGCTGCGGATAGGCACATACAAACATCAGGATGGATTGATGATGCCGACTTCTTCACTAGAAGCACGTTGACAGAGCAAAACTGTAAAACCTGGAACGCGCACATCAGAGAGCGGCAGCATGGGCAAAGACCCACCCAGAGGCTAGGACAAGCCAACTTTGAGAACTTAGAGTACATCCACCCAGTATCTCCTGGAAGCAGTTATAGCGGCTTTGAGCAAAGCAAGTGAGTGTAGATCACTGCACACTTTCGATTGGTGCCGTCACACAGCGGCGTTAACGGCGTGAATTGGCCGATAAAGAGGATGGCGCCAGATCCGGAGACACCGCGACAGGGTGAAAGAAGTGATGACCACAGTGATAGTGCCACAGCCGATCCAACAGAGACATCTTCGTTCGACGGTAGAATCCCGAATCCGGGAGGCAACAAACGCCCAGTGGGAACAAGACTGGCAGACGAGTCCGCACGGGCGGACAGCATATGAGCTGATGCCGACCCCAACGAAACACATGTTGAGAATCCACTGAAATCTCCCTCGGCCCTTGAGCACGGTGATCGTACAGATACGCACGGGAAAAATCGGGTTCCGACACCGTCAATACCAACGTGGGATGCCGGATATACAAGACGGAGACTGTAGCTGCGGGAGGGCTACCAAGACACGTCCTCCTCGCCTGCCCACTCTTCAGGAACCTACGTGGACGGTGTCTGGCAAAACCGGGAGGAGTTTAGAAGGAGGAGGGGACGTGAAGACGATACTGAACATGCCTAGGTTGGCGGTCCTGGTGGCCAAGTTCATTCTACAAACGGGGCTCCTTGGGCAATTTGGAGCTGTACAACGGGAGGGAATAGAAGAGGTCAACGGGTATACAGACGTCGAAGAGGACTTGTTATTTATTCATTTATTTATTAATGGTTCAGGCTTTGCGCGGCCGAAAGCTGCATGTAGCCCCCTAGCAAGTATATACTGAATCTAAACTACCATAGTCTCGCTTCAGATTTTTTTTTTTTGAACCGCCGTCTCTTACCTTATTTCGCTGTCCAGTCTTCCAGTGCTCTCCACGAACCGGAGAACCTCTCGTACCACGGGGAGGTTGTGTTTCCATGACCTCGCTCCAGCAATCGGCCGTCCATCCGCGCCAAACGCTTTACTTCTTCCCCCTAGTGCATACGAGATATCTCCGTATCTCGACCCCACCGCCTTTCTCATCACCTGTCGGTAGGAGTCCCATTTCGCACATTGGGAGAGAAAGTGCTCAACTATCTCCCCTTCACTCCCGTCGTCCCCACACCCGCACGCATTGCTCTCGAGGTGGTCAGTCCTCTGGAGGAAGCGATTCAGCCGGACGTGCCCCGTTCGCAATTGGATTAACAGCGCCGCCTGAGGCCTTTGGTGTGTGCCCAAGTGGAGCCAAGCCCTCGATTTATGCAGACATAAGAGACGTAAAGAGGTATTACTAACCACACCTACCCCTCATAACGTATTTCACAAGCGAGCCGGCACCTGCGTATTCCTATAGAAAACAGCCATTTTATAGACTTGAATAACGCAACCACAATATAATCCTACAATCTGTGTAAATAATATAGTATATAAGTAACTATCCTTAGTACAAAAATAGTTTTTTTTAAGGATTCTTAGTAATTTTTTGAAGCCTATATAGCTAGTTTTATTAGAAAATTTAAAAATACAACTGTAATCTATATTACCTAGATTATTAGGCTTTATAAAAGCTTACCAATAAAATATATATATATTAGAAAGGATTATAGTATGGAATAATTATTATTTAGTCTTAAATAATATGTCGTGGTTGTGTTATTCAAGTTTTCTATGGGAATACGCAGGTGCCGTCTCGCTTGTGGTGCCAACTCGCTTATGAAATACGTTAAGCGGTGGGGGCGGTTCCCGTATAGCCATCGATTATGATAGGCTGGGACGGCTCACCTCACCTCACCTCACCTCACCAGGGAGAGAGCTCTGAAAATCATTTAACGACAAAGTCGGGCCTTCTTCTATAACGAGATGGCGAAACAAATGCCACCAGTTTCTTTAGAGCATATGGAAAAAGTTCTAGGATATAAAATCTCTGTATCGGAAAGTGCTCAATATAAGCGCTTCTACTCAGACCTTACAACTGTCCCTTCCGAAATCTACGAGAGAACGAAAAGGGAATTCGAAGAATACCTAAGAACGAAGCAGAGTGGCCAGGTTAAAATAAAGCCCGAGCGACGAACACCGCAGGATGAGACACGATATGTGTGTATTTGCCAGTCAAACTCGATGTTTTTGCCTTTTGGGCTTACGCAACTCTAGACTACAACCAGTGGCCGGTGCGCCGTAGTTTTTGGACACACAGATTGCACAGAGCTGTACTGTTTCACTGCAGACGTGTACTGCGATTTCGATTTCCATTTGCCACTCCAGTTGACCAAAGATGAAGGTTTAGGAGCGATGTCCATTGCGAAAGTAAGGCTTCTTCCATCCTAACCTTTAAGCCCATACTTAAAAACACAAAAAGATGCCACGCGGCAATACGCACAGCCTTTCATCTCGTTTATACAATCTTCCTCGGGAAATTCGCGACAAAATATACGCTCATGCGATTCCAAAAATAGATCTGCAAGTATTCGGCGCTGGAGATCTCTACGGTATCGAATTCGCAAGAGGGACGGGCGATCCAAGTGGTTTCTATTTCCCATTTAGGAGCGTCCTTGGGGTTCTTTCAGTTGATCGGCGGATGCGTTACGAGACTCTGCCATTGACTTATCGGAAGACATCCATCCACTTGGGTAATATGGATGATTTTATACGGTTTGCTATTGTCATAGGAGAAGTTGGCCGTGAGAATATTGAAAACATCAGCTTCACATGGGAGAGCCCAAGTGATACGGCATCCGACGAAGAAGGAAACTATACCACGGGCTTTGGAGACATTGCACTGCCCAAGCTGCATAGCGTGAGATGTGTCCAGCTTCTCAGGTGTTTCACGAGACTGAAATACCTTCGATTATACTTCGAGAATGATCTTCTATCGACTTTATCCCTCACGGACTTTGAGAAAGACCAAGGCATCTGCAGACTCCCTTCGCTCGATCACATAGAGAGGATCGATATTCTGAATCAGTTCGGGGAACCAGCGGACCAGCATCAGGGAGTAAAGTGGGTCAAGCAGGCAATAAAATCAGCGAAGCACAACGATGGGGCGAGTATTTAATTGAAATGTGACGAAGACAAGGCTACTCAAAAGAGCCCAGTACGCCAGTGAGAGCAAACTTGCGGCAGGAATTTGAGACGTTATGAAGACAGTGCCACATCAAATATAATACAGATTGTAGACTGGAGATTGCTCTCAGTCAAATGGGTGGCACAGAATTGCTATTGTTCCATAGGCGCCACCTGCGCCAAATAATACGACGCGATGGCGCCATAGAAAACCGTAATGTCATTGGTTGATTTAATGTGGGAGTATCTCATAACATCACATGATAGAATTTAGTTGTGGGAAGCGATGGATGATCTTCTATTGGCAGGCTGGTGTGGCCACTTATCTAAGGTATCTGGCTTACTAAGTTATGACTAAGCGATGTCGAACCTCGGCGCAGGCGGGAGACTACGTCCCACTGCTCCAACATTAGTTATCCGAGAGTGAAAGGAGATAGGTCATAGACCGAAGATAATCTTTCATGCTTCAAAGAGAACATAATGACAACAAAAGCAGCACAGAGCCTGTATCCACAAGCTATGCAGTGGGCAGCAGGTCAAGGTATTGAAGTGCATGGTGTCACTCCGACCGAAATTCCTGGTCTAGGTATGGGGATGGTAGCCACAAGGGTGATCGAAGTAAGCCTTTCGCCAATTCGATTCTGGTGAGAGTAACTGACTTTAGTGGAAGCAAGATGAAGCACTTGTTAGAGTTCCTTCTTCGATGATGCTGACCATTGACTGCATTCCCAAGACGTTCGTTGAGTTATTCCCTGAGAGGACTTCTACACATGGGATTCTTGCGGCGTTTCTTTCACATGGGGACACCAATTTACTGGCGAAGTGGAAAGAGTGGCGTGACTCCTGGCCTGATCTTCAAGGTTTCAGAAACTGCATGCCAATCTCGTGGGTAAACGCGCTTGAATCACCTTGCGTGGAACACGGAGAGTCGGGAACAAAACATTTCCCCCTGCCTCCTGCTGCTTCCGGATATTGGAACATCATGAAAGCGGACTCAATAAGGTATGATTCTGAAGATACTTACCAGAATATCCTCCCAAAGCAGAGGAGGCGAATGCTTTCCGCGTGGGAATGTGTTCTACAGGCTTTCCCGGATACAGACTGGAATATGTTCAGCTACCATTGGTTTATTATCAACACGAGAAGCTTCTACTATGTGGCGCCGGAGAAGGAAGAACCGGAGGATTGGAATGATGCCGTTGGCCTAGTCCCTATCGCCGATTACTTCAACCACGCAAATGATGAGGTCTGGTTGACTTAGATGGCCTTATGAATATCAAAGTACGGGTTACTGACATCGGGTGACCAGGCGTGCATGGCTACATTCGACGAAAAGAGCTATACTATCAGTGCGACAAGGCGTATCGGTATGTGGTGCTACCAATCATGTTACCCAGGAAAGGACCGATTCTAACTGAGTATCCCAGAGGAGGGCGAAGAAGTTTATATCAGCTACGGCCCACATCCAAATGATTATCTTTTCGTCGAATGTCAGTGTGCAACAGAATGTTGTCGAATTATCAAATATTCACTACAAAGCAGATGGCTTTTTCCTGGATCACAACCCATATGACGCGATATTCCTTGATGACTTAATTCTCAAGGACCTCACAGCATCCGAGCTAGAGGAGTTGAAAATGCGTGACTTGTATGGGTGTGTCTATTCCTAGGCCGTTTGAGACTCTCTATATGCAGCTAATACGGTCTCTGACCCAAGCGATTATAAAATTACGCGAAATGGCCCATGCCCGCGGACCCAAGATGTTGCATGTATGACATTTATGAGCCCCAAGAAATGGCAGGAATACATCCTTCACCGTTCTATTAACGCCACCGATCGCGAGATAATGACGGATACAATCAATGGCTGGGTCGGCACGTACCTCAAGGAATGTACCTCAACGATTCGAACTTTGGAGAATATGAGAGCGGCCTCTTCATTGGCCGAAGTAAATGGACAGGGTGGACATGACGATCTGAAACTCTCGACATTGTTGAAGAGATGGATTCAGATGAGAGATCTCTGCGAGACTATGTTGAATGATACTAACAGGACTATAAGAAGAAAAGAGTCGTGATTGATACAAAATGCAGTTGCCGCTTCGTGTACACGCTTGCTTTCACGAGATTAATGTGGCATTAAACAGAGTTGTTATCATAGGGACGACAGGTATATATCAATTGGTTGATACCGATAAAGGCTACCAAGGAACAAAGCGTTCCAGGTTGTCAGCACGATAGGGTTTGCGAGTGTACGAGTCTTGTAGCTAAGGGAGGGAATAAACAAGTCACCCATATTGACTGAGCATGGGGAAATATGGCATTCGGCGTAATTTACAATTCATTCAACCATCGGACTTTGTTTTAAAAGATATTCAAACGAGGAGCCATCCAACGGCCTCAGATGAGGTATGGAACTCAGACGAGGTATGGAAACTCGTCAAGGTCAGTACTCCCTGCTTGGCAGGGTCGGACTGCCTGTTTCAAGCGGTGACTGTGTAGCGTCCTCCAATTCTTCAGGGTTTAGAAGGTCAAAACCATTCGGGTCCACTGGGATTAGATTTTCGACCGCCCTATGAGGATTTTTGGGGCGTTTTGCAGGATTATGCTGGCAAACTTGGCATCTTCTAAGAAGGTATATCACATCTGACCTCAAGATGCCATAGTAAGACATGCTGACATCTTTCCAAGTAGCATCCCATCCGGCATGGCCATTGCGATTATGCACCAACTCCACAATCTCTGCTATCCTGTCTTCTGCAACCACGATGCGATTTCCGCCTTCTTGGGTCTTGTTTATCGCCAGAAGATCTTTTGTCTCGTTGTCCCAAATAAAAGTCTTTCTGGCGTAGTTACGGCGGCTGAATTCACGCTGCGATGACGGGCGCTTCTCGGGGTTCGTTAACCATTCAATCAGGTTTTCTTTCTCTGTTGGCGATATACGACGACTGCTTGGATTTTCACGAAGGTGTTGCGTAAAGGAGGCTCGTGTGTCCTGGCTGATAATGACATGTTGCTGTGGGACGAAAGTATCGCTCATGATGCGACGACGTGGATCAAGGGCCGTCGTGAACGCTTTACGGGCAGCGTACGCGTGCAATCGAGGCACCCTTTCAAGGTCATATCCCTCGACTGGAGGCGTACGCCCCTCCTCGACTGGAGGCGTACGCCCCACCAAACGCGACTGCATCTTCCGTTCCAAGGTTCTCTGCTTTTGCGGGTCTGGTGGCATACCATTGATGGAGCCTGGACGGAAGTGGCATACTCGATATTATTTGCTTTCCTTATACGCCCATTGGCACAATGACGGCAACTTCCAGCCCCCAGCCGGGTACAAATCGTACCACAGACGTCGAGGAGATTTGGCAAACTGCGATACTTGATTATGAGGAGGCCACAGGGACGAGTCTCGATTCATTGGTGAGAGCTCGAACTCTGGAAGACGTTCTACGTGAGATAAAAGACAAGGAAAGTAAATTTGAGCTCAAACGACATGACGGTTCAAAAATCGACAAGTTTAGGACTCTAGTGAAAAAAAGCCTGCAACCTATTGAGAAGCTCAGCGAGATAGCTGCCCATGCGGGTACAGGTGTAAGCATTAGTACTCCATTCTCATCAGGCAAAACTGACATATGCTTCTGGCGAGGCAGCCATTTCCCCCCGGAATGGCTATTTTCACGGCAGCGCGGCTCTTGATTTCCGTATGATATCTCATTCCATGATTGGGAGCCCTTCTCGAGGCTTACAATACTTCAGACGGCCAATTCTGTCTCGGCAGATTACGATAAAATTGCAGAGTTTTTCGAAGAGTTGGATAGATACCTGAAACGATTGAGGATCCTTGAGACCTATGTACCTCCGATTCCAGAGCTACGGCATACCATAGCCGGAATTCTCACATCTGTGCTAGTCCTTTGCGGGATTTCTGCGAAATACATTCGGAAAAACAGGATCGGTGAGTACATTGCGGCAAAACTAATTACTTTCCCGTGCTCCATCTCATCAGTAGTTCTGTCCTCTCAATGTAGAACTATGCTGGCTAATTCAATAATATTCAGTGAAAGCTTTTCGAAATCTTATATCGGGAGAGGATGATGAACTTACCACTGCGTATTCTCACTTTCACAAAATGGTGGACCAGGAAGGGCGAATGCTAGCCAATGTGACGCTTCTAAGCGTTCAGCAGTTGACGGAAGAACTTGGTCGACAGCATAAAGCAGTAATGGAACATCTGGAAGGTCAGCCTTCACCACTTTGTTTTGTGTCTATTTCTAATTGTTCCAAGATCGTGGAGCCATTACTAGTCGAGAAGATATTCTGACTAGTCTTTCGTCTCTGGACTTTGATAAGAAACAAAAACATGTTTTCTCTCAACGCCGTGAAGGCACAGGTCAGTGGTTGCTCCAATGCCAGGAATTTGAGGGTTGGTTTAAAAGTGCGACTTGTCAAACCCTTTGGTGCTATGGAATCCGTAAGTTCCCACCCAAATTATGGTCTATCGGCGAGGTTAGATTGATAGGAATTGCTCTAACTGTCAATCCCCAGCGGGCGGTGGAAAGACTGTCTTGACGTGAGTGATCATCTGCATCACTTTACCATATTACAGACAGGGCCTAATCGCCGAGACCGCAACAGTTCAATGGCTATCAACTATGTCAGCGAGGCTACAGAAGGACTAAATGTCGCCATTGCGTACATATATTGCGACTATAAAGACGAAAGGACACATTCCGAATTCGAACTTCTGTCCAGCATAGTTCGTCAACTGACCACCCATTACGTCCGTATTCCAGCAGCCGTGATACAATTCCGGGATAAGAATGCGGACAAAAAACGAAATCCAACTTCGAAGGAATGGATAACTCTGATTGAGGAGCTCAGTCGTCCGTTCGAAAAGACATACATCTTTATAGATGCTCTGGTAGACACGCGCACTCCCTCGTATTTTGTATACGCCGATTGATTATTTATCTAGGATGAATGCCCTGAAAAAAATAGAGATGAATTCCTCCGTTCCCTAAAAGTCTTGGAAGATTCGATTCTCTTGTTCCTAACGTCACGCCCCATAGACTTTCCTGTCGAATTTTCCAAAATCCAGCGAGTCGAGATAACAGCTTTGACCAGTGATATCGAAAGGTATCTCGAAACCGAGATAAGTTCGATATCCAGACTATCTAGACTCACTGCAAGAGATCCCAATCTGAAAACAGATATTGTCAAATGTCTCATCGGGAATGCGGCCGGAATGTGGGTGCTCTGATGCTAACGTCCCTATTTTTCATTTCGAGAGTTATTTACCATAACCTAGGTTTTTGCTTGCGTATTTTCAAATAGATGCCCTATCTAAATTCAATAATGCTAGGCAATTACGGAAAGCCATGAGCACCTTGCCATCTGACTTGGCAGGTTACTATGGCGAAGCCATCAGACGAATCGAAAGTCAAGGTGAACCAGATGCTTACAGTGTCAAACGAGCGATTTCTTTTATTTTTTGCGCAAGACGACCTCTAACTGTGGACGAACTTTGTCATGCCCTTGCTGTCGATGAAGGAGACACAGAATTGTATGATGATGCACTTCCTGCACAAGATATTTTGGTTGGCGCTTCCGCAGGCCTCATCAGAGTCGACAGGAAAAGCAAGATAATTGGACTGGCGCACCATACGCTACAGGAATATCTACAAAAGCACCCAGCTGCTCTGTGCCCCGATCCAGAAACCGATGTCGCGAAAGTGTGTCTAACGTATCTTTCGTTTGACGTGTTTGGGTCCGGGCCAAGTAATGACGGTGAAGCATTGGCGCGAAGGCTACAAACGTACCAATTATTGGACTATGCTTCACACTATTGGGGCTACCATGTGAGAAATCAAACGCCTAAACTTGTCAGTTTGGTCCTCCAGTACGTGGAGGATGGCCATAAACTATCCTCCTCTGTTCAAGTATTACATATGACAACTCATCGAGCAAAAGATTGGTTTAGCCGTTTCCCCAGACGATTTGGGCCCTCACATATCGCAGCATACTGGGGCTTAGAGAAAGTCCTCAACATTGTCCTGCAGACGGGCGTTGATGTCGATGTTCCTGACAGCTGTGGTAACACAGCACTGCATATAGCAGCTGCGCAGGGCGAATATGACTGTGTACACACTATATTGGAAAGAGGCGCAGACGTTAACGCGCAGAACCAATATGGCGAAACAGCTCTACACTGCGCATCAAAGAACAACTTCATGGCAGTCATAGTGCTTCTCCTTAAAGGAGGAGCTCGCCTCCTCGTGGACAACGAAGGCTGGACCGCATTGAATTGGTTTGTCATTAATGGCAATACAGAACTAGTTGCAGAGTTTCTTGTTAAATATTTGCACCTCGATGCCGATAACAGCGCCCGAGAAAGCGCATTTTTCCTGGCTGCTGAAGAAGGTCAAACAGCCATTTTACAAAAGCTTATAGAGAGCGGTGTCAGTATTGATATAAAGGATGAATGGGGAAGCACTGCTTTGGATTTCGCAGTCTCGGTTGGTCATGAACCGACCGTACGCATGCTGTTACACCACGGTGCCAATGTTCATCTCCGGGATACGTATGAAAATACGGCTTTGCACTGGGGCGTCACAAATGAGAAGATCACACAATTACTTCTGGAAAATGGAGCTGATGTACATGCAAAGAACGACAGTCATCAGACCGCTCTGTGCTGGGCTGCACAAGGTGGTACAGTGGAAGTCGCTCATGTCCTGCTCAAGAATAAGGCGAAAGTCAACTGGCAAGACAAGAAGGGCAGTACGGCACTGCATAAAGCAGCCATCAGAGGGCGCAAGGATGTGGTGGAATTATTATTACAGAACTGCGCCGATGCCAATTTGTGCGACATCGATGGGTGGACGCCTCTACATGGAGCATGCGTGAAATACCACACGGGTGCTATAGAAGTATTATTGGACAAAGTGGACAATGGAACGACAATACTGGAGTCAATTAACAGTCAGAGCAAGGAACGGAAGGCTTGTCTTGTCAAAATGGCGGAGGAGAAAGCGAAGGGGAGTACGGTATTGACTGGCCTCCGCTTTGCCGCCCAAGAGGGCCAAGTTGCTAGACTTCAAATGATGATTGAGAAGGGTGCGGACGTTAATGGAAAGGATACCGCAGGCTACACTGCACTGGAACTGGCGTCGTTTCAAGGGCATGAGCACGCTGTGCAGCTACTCCTAGAACACGGAGCAGACGTCAACCTCCGCGGATCCGATGAATGCCCCCCTCTATATTACGCTATCCAGCAACAGAACGAGAGTATTGTCTTTATGCTCGTTGAGAATGGTGCAGATGTGAACTCCAGCGTATATGGAACGACCTTGTCAATGTTGGCTGCAGAGACAGGAAATCTTTTGATTATGCAGTCCTTGATTAGATCTGGTGCTGATATAAATTCCAAGGACTACTCGGAACGAACAGCCCTACATTTCGCCGCAATGTACGGACGGGAAGATATGGTGAAACTACTCTTGGAGAACGGAGCTGATCTGGATGCAGCCGACCAGCGTGGATATACGGCACTGATGTTAGCAGTAGAAAATCTCCAATATCCCATGCTGGAACTTCTCCTAGATAATGGGGCGTCCCTAAAGGAGAAGACTCATGACGGCTACACAGCGTTTCAATTGGCCAAAATCATGGATGATCAATTGACTATTGAATTATTGTCTCGATTTGACAAAGATACATTATCCGGACGTCTGATGAAACTGCGAGTGAAATAGGAACCTGCTTGGTGAACTCTCAGCGTAGAGCTAAATTTCAAATGCTCGCGAATACAATTTGTGACTACATAAAGACTGGCTGTACTAAAGATCAAAAAGATAAGTTTGTACTCCTTCGATTGTCCCTTGAGACCTAGTATAAAATTATCTATTCAATAGCCTCCAGGATAATCTGCACGGTGTGATCGAGCTTTACTGATTGATGAGAAGTTTTTCTTGTAGTCCGTGCACCAATAATGATAGTCAGTGTCATGTTGCTGAAGGCTCGTCGCATTCATAAACGGCCTTTTGCAGTCACTGCAGTAGGAACCACTATTTTGCCACGTTCTCCTTAGATGTGAATTTAATTGCAGATCGACTTTCGGCTTCCACATGATCTGTTGGGTGGTTTGTGTATCGCTGACAAGATGCTCGTTCAGGTTTTGCGACTATTTTAGACAGGGACGAATAAGTCACAGGTTCTGTTCTAGCTGAAGTATCTTTTCTATCATCAAAGCCGAGAAATCGTATAAAAACGTGGCGAATGTTCTCAAGATATCATGAAACAGCTGCTGGTGTTGAAGAGCGGATAAATGCTGAATGGCAGATCTTGACAAAATGTCGCGTAGCTCCGAGTGAGGAGGGCTGTCTGGTCCGTAGACATACCGAACTGTATCGATGAATTCCAGATATCTCCAACTTGACTCAAGGTGGGATTGCAATTTCCGTTTAGACAGCTCTATCAATCCCTCAAACTGGTACTTATCAGCGAGGGCGTATATCGCTGCATTTATACGTGCCCTGCTTCTTTCGGCAGTGAAGCTAGCAATTGTGGCCGTACTACTTTCATCCGCATTATCTATGGTTGGTGCTTGGCTCTGCTGATTCGTTTTGCTCAGGGGCGTCTTGGCTGGTTCCATGATGGACCATCGTTCATAAGAATCGTCATAGGTGGCACAGTAAAAGTAATCAAACATCTTTGTAACGATGAGGGGGTTGTCTTCGAGGGTAATCTCTCTTGATCTGGCTTCCTGTAATTTATAAGATGAATCCCCGATGCGAACTGTATTCTCGTACCTGGAACTGGCCACTTCTTTTCAAAGAAACTTGACTGTGGACAGACAATACAGCTATGCACTTTAAAGACGGATGACTCGCAGAGAACTGTGAGATCCGAATAGGCACCATCTTTTCGAATGCTTCACCAAGTTAATTGTTATTCAAAATACCGACGAGCATCTGAGCTTACTCCGATAAGAGGGTCCGTAGAGATTCAAAATCATTGGCCATCTCGAGTCAATATTTGACACTGTCGGTTTCAAATTGAAGAATATACCGGGTTTAAATCCAGCGTCTGAAATGACGCCACTCCACCCAGAACGGGGTCAAATGATATATGCAGAGCTACCCGACAAGCTGCAATCGCTTTTGGGGGTGGGCCTGGGCTACCTTGTGCCCTCCTGCTTCCATACTGCTGGATACCATAATTTAGCAGAACTAAAATATAGAATTTGCATCTTTATTTATATACACAGCATCCTTCTAACCTTGATCTCCAGCTACAATGGGATAAAGTACTCCGGACGTCGAGTCGCTCGAGTGGAACGTCGAACACCCTCCATAAGCGACGGATGATTTGAACTTCTAATCGCTTCCGATTGAGAAGAACGTCCTGGGAAAGAAGTTGCCTCGGGCGCGCTGGATCTCGTATGCGTGTTGGTATGGGCTGGTATTGTGCTTGAAGAAACAGAATGGCCGGTGTCTTCAACCTGGGATGGTGTTTGTTCAGTTTGTTCATTGAGCACGGCGAGTGCATTCGCTGGTGCAATTGGACGCGCGACGTGAAACCCGTCAAAAAGGCGATCCTTCCGACTACAGGATAATGTTAGCCCGCAGATTCGCCCAGCCTGGAATTATATAGGCTCCGTACCAGATGGGGCAGGTAAACTTGGACTGAGGGGACCGGTGCGTGAGCCAGCCATACATACACCCCCAGTGGTATTCTCCTGCACATTCCTCACAGCTAAGATACACTGTGTCTTCAGCGCTCTTCTCGCGGCAGATACCACATTCCACATCCGATATTTCACGGCCTCTACGGAAAGAGCGGAACACAACGGTGCTGGCATTACCGGTAGCTGTCTGAATGACCGCTACCGCTCTCCGGGTGGATGACACATGAAACGGGATCTGGTTCTGCTGAACCATGTCAGCAGTCACCTCCTGGACTTGCTGAGAGGTTGTTGCCGGGTATGTGAATCCCCCAGGTGCTCTGCCTTCCCTCGTTTCCTGATGATGTTCGCTGCGAGTACGGGATTGGTGGGACGAACGCAAACGCTCGGGGGCTGGGCTCTGTGTTGGTTCTGCCAATAAACCCAGACAAATATGCCACCGCTCTAGTAATGAAGCCACCTGGATTTGGTGCCGCCTCTTACACAGGAGCAGCTCGGCAATAGCCTGTAGTTTGGAAGTGAGAGATTCGTCAATGGGACCCGATGCGACGATTTCAAGTCTGTGCGAGGCCTTGGTGCGGGATTCTTTGGACACTCTGTTCCCACAAGGAGTCCCATTTTTAGTGGTTCCAATACAGGTGCAGTGTCTGCCAGGATCCCTTATTTCCAAGGTCGCTAGTGGATCCCATAGCTGACTAGACGCTTCAATAGGTGCTGGCATCGTGAATATAAAGTTGGTTCAAAGCGAACTGGATTGGACAAAGGCTTGGAACAGGATGTGAAGGAAGATGTAGGGGTAGGGATAGAATTCCACCTTTAAATGCTCGAATCCTTCGCCTTACACGTATCAGCCTACGGTAGTCTCCCGGATAAATTTTGGCAGTATCATATAGTCGGGCCCTGACCGTGTGCCGAGGATGGTGAAAGCTAGACTAAGAGAGGTAATGGACTTCTTGGGAAAGGTAGAACGTGTTCCTGGGATCAGCATAAATCGCAAGAGGTGGACCCAAACTCTCGGGAGTGCGGATGGTGCTCCTGAGAGCAATCTGAGCCTTCCTGGTAGCGCTGGGGCTCCCAATATCCGACCTGTCCCTCGCAGGAAGCATAAACACATGGAGAGCTTTATATATCTTACGAGCCCGTTTTCTCTTAAGTCCTGGATACAGTCCAGACATTTTATTCTTTTGACACCCGTATTATCGAATGCTTACCAAAAATATTATGATGTCAGGTATATGTCTGACCATGTTTGTCATACGGCTCCGGAAGTATGCTCGCAATGAAGGGAAATGCTGACTACACTAGACCTAGCTCCTCGTTCCTTGCCCGAATTGCTCCCGTATATAGCAATAGGGTTTATCAGAGAGGTAGTCTTCTTTCGCGTTTGCCAACCGTGCAACTTGGTCCGGGCGCTTCAAGCAATGAGTCCAAACAACACATTTGTAGTGTCAGTATAAAGTACGAGTATAGATTAGGCGATGTTTCCAGTAATCCCAACCACTGAAATGGTCAAACTGCCACAGAATTGCGGACAGACATCGGTGGGGCCGGTGTCTAAGATCAATCAATAAACGGGGTAGCCAGTCCAACATGTGCGTATTCGAAGATCATGACAGTCTCTTCACGTCAATAGTTCAGAGTCCATAATATGCAGAGTATTCTTCGGAAGTCCAGCTTTCCCACTCAGGTATTGAGTGAAGGTAGAGCTCGAAACAGTCTTTGTGCATCCTGACTATAGGCGGCGGGGGGTAGCAAGTGCTTGCCTGAGTTGGGGATTGCTAAGGCGGAGAGATTGAGACTGAACGGATCCATAATTGCCCTCCCCAACTATAATTGTTCTGGACATGATTCGAAGCAGCTCGACAGGCAGAAATGGATATGGTGGGTTCGGAAGGAAAATATCAGAGCAACGTTCCATCAGCGGTCCTCAGCGGTCCTCAGCGCTTTGCCTCCGCAGTCCTCAGCAGAAGCTAAACCCTCTGTGATTGGTTGAATTCTGTCCCCACATATAAAAGACGCGAAGCCACGCGTACTTTTCCACCGAGACTAGAATCGCTGAGGTCCCCTCGACATCTCACCTATTCCGATTGGTGCTTTTATATCTTTATTTGGTCATAATTGATCGATACATTGCTGGAAAAATGGAGAGGGGGAGTGCAGATGAGTCGTTAATCCTTCTTTGTTAGGAAAGCGACACGACCTGATGTGAAAGCGGGGGTCGATTGGAAAGAAGATATCATAAGGGCACGCCCCGTCTGTTTTCGTTACTTTTCCTTATTCTCATGGTTGCTTTTCTAATTTGTCTTGGACTTATTAACCCTCGGAAAATCTCTTTCTAGACATAGTCCCTGATTTGAACCAGACAATATGATGGCCGACAAAGTACTGTCATACTTGGACAAAATTTCTGCTAGTAGTCCACTTACCATTAGCTCTTCTATTTTATCGCCCATTAATGTTCCCGACGAACCACACCAATTTGCTGTGCCGCATGCTGCCAGGAGAGAACTCCCAGATGGGGGGAAATCCGCGTTAAAAGAGATCAGTAATGCAGATTTAGATAAGGTGGGGGTCAATCTTAGCCGTTTCCAAAGACATTACACTCACAGCGGTTTAGGAACTCAAGAAACATGAACGAATGGTCATGGAGCTGTCATCCAATATCAGCAATCACCCTGAGCGTCACCACCTGCTCTACAAGCACATGCTCATATTGCGCAATATACTGTGTCCTAGTGAAAACCACCATCGTCTCCAGGCCAATGTATCCCCCGGTGTGGACCGGTCCACATCAAGCGATAGTACGACCTTTATGACAGCCAGGTCCCACCTTACAAGTGGAATATCGAGGTCTTCAGGAGAGCAGCCCGATAATGACCCATTAAATGGACGAGGAAAACAAAAAGGACCGTCGAAGTTGCGTTCAAAAAGTAAAAAATCTGGAACCCCCCGGAAGAGTAATGTGGCTTGGAGGAGCCTGCTAGGTACCATGCGATGCAAGCATTCTACTTTTGAGATACAGAAACTTCTTACTGGATCCTTGTCTGCATGTGGTAGTGACAAACTCCTTACCACTCGGCTTTTCTTTGCCATTGCAAATCCACATGCCATAATCCAGCTTCAGGACATCTGTATTCTGTATTATTCATTCGCCGTCCCAGCCTATCATAATCGATGGCTATGCGGGAACCGCCCCACCGCTTCTGAGCGGTAAGGGTGATTAATAATACTTATTTACATCTCTGATATCCGCATAAATCGAGAGCTTGGCTCCGCTTGGGCATTTGCCCAGGGTTCCCCAAGTCCTCTTCAACGTCTATATACCCGTTGACCTCAGTGCTCTGCCTCCTCTATTTCATCCTGTTCTACGGCTCCAAATTGCCCAAGGAGCCCTGTTCGTAGCATGAATTTGGCCGCCCGGACCGCCAGCCCAGGCGTGTTCAGAATCGTCTTCACATCTCCTCCTCCTTCTAGTCCTCCTCCAGATTTCGCCAAATATCGTTCACGTAAGTTCCTGAAGAGTGGGCAGGCAAGGAGGACGTGCCGTACGGTCTGGGTAGCCCTCCCGCAACGGCAGTCTCCGTCCTGCATGTCCGGCACGCCGCGTTGGTATAAGTAATGTCGTAGTCCGATTTTTCCCGTGCGCATCTGCACGATCACTGTGCTTAAGGGGCGAGGGAGGTTTCGGTATATTCTTAGAACCCGCTTCGTTGGAGTCGGCGTCAGCTCGTATATTATCCGCCCGTGCAGGCTTGTTTACCACTCTTTTTCCCACTGCATGTTTATTATCTCCCGGATCCTGGATTTCACCGCTGAACGAAGGAGCCTCTGCTAGATAGGACGAGGCGCTGTTACTACAATCATTACTTCTTTCATCCTGCCGCGATGTCCACGAGTCTGCCGCCATCCTGTGGCTTCCTTTACCGCTTAATTACCTTCCACGCCGCTATGTAAAGGTATCCATCGAAAGCGTACAGTGAGCCCATCTTCCTTTACTTTGTTCTGAGCCGCTATGATTACTTCTACAAGGTACTGCCCAGACTATCTTCCCGGGCTTTGTAGAGCTTGCAAAGCCGCCTGATTATCAGTAAAGACCACTGCCTGGGAACTTCGATGCCTTAGGATAATAATCAAGGCAAGGAAGATCCCTTGCAGTTCTGCGGCATATACTATGGCTTCCGACTGTTCGCCCATGTAGGCTGTCCGTGTCTCTTGGTATTGCGGACATACTACTACCGCTCCTACCCTGCCGTGGATCCCGCTCCCATCTGTGTACAACGCTATAGTCGACTGGCCGTGGCCTATGAGGTTGTTGTGGCCTTTTATTGCTTGTTCCGCGCTCTCATCGATCGTCACGTCTGGTGGTTCCCAATAGGACACGGCGATGTATGGTTGGATGAATTCCAGATTCCCCAGATTAGCCCGTCCTAGCCTCTGGGTGGCGAGTTCGTCAATCCTCTGGAGCGGGCTCCACTCCCAGGGGCGCCAGCCTGGCCGAATATGGCCCCGTCCTATGGCCTCTCCACCACGTGCTTCCCGTATATAGTCTCTGGCTCTGCTGGCTGCAATACGTAGCAACGTCTCCAATAATTGCTTCTCCAGCTGCCACTGCATTAGTAGCTGATATATTTCGATGTTCAATGCTGCCGCCGCCGTTGTTCTGTACGCGCCCGCAATGGCCAGCATTGCACGGGTATGGATTCGGTTTAGACTTCGTAACCGCGCCTGGCGGTGTTCACCGTTCGATTTGAGGACATACCATGCGGAGCATCCGTAGAGGAGCGCTGGGAGTATCACCGACTAGTAAATCCGTCGTAGCTGCATCAGGCCTGCCCCCCATGTGCTTCCAGCCAGTGTACTTAAAGGCTTCAGGAAGAGCGTTGCCTTCCGCTCGACTTGCTTGACCTGATCCTCCCATCGGAGCATAGAGTCCAGCGTAACGCCCAAGTATATGGCTGTATCGGAAGGTTTAATCTCCGCGCCAGCGACTCTCATGGTCTGTGTCATATTAAATTTTATTCTGGAGCGAGTAAAGTGCACGAGCTGGTATTTCGTGGGGGAAAACTTCGAGCCATAAGCCCTTACCCATGCTTCCGCTCTCTGATGTGCCCATTCTAGATTTCGGCTATTTTATTCCGTTAACTCGCTCCTTGTGAAGAAGTAGACATCGTCGATCCATCCCGATATTTATATATGCCTATCTGCAGCGGCCTCCAAGAGGTCTGCGTTATAAAAGAGATATAACACGAGCGAGAGGGGTGAGCCCTGTGGGATTCCAACGGCCACTATGTACGTTTCGGACTCTACGTCTCCCATCCTTATAGTAGTTATTCTGTTACCAAGGAAACTTGCGATCCATCCCACCGTGTCTCGATCGATTTTCCGTTTCCGTAGATTGTGGAGCAACCGTATATATGATACATGATCGAACGCACCCGACACGTCGAGGAACAGGACGCTGGCGATATATGTCGGTGTCATCTTCCAAGTTGTATGTATCCTTTCCAGCAGAACGTGGATAGCCTGCTCTGTCGAGGCTCCCTTTCGTCCCCCCATATGTTGTGAGGGTAGCAGATTATGTTTCTCAACTGCGTAACTTAATCGCCTTACTAGGATTGACTCCATCACCTTGCCCAGAGTGTTTAGGAGTGCCACCGGTCGGTATGACTTCAATTAACTATAGTCGCTTTTTCCAGGTTTCCTGAGCGTCACCGTGACGGATTCTCGGAAGTAGTAGGAGCAATACTATAGCCGGAGGCACGCATTATATAGGCACTGGAGGGGTTCTGCGATATATAGGGAGATGCGGTATAATAAGTGGCTTGGAATGGTATCCTTTCCAGGTGCCTTTTTACCCGGCATATATCGGATCGCTTCTGTCACCTCCCGCAGCGTGATTGGCGGGAGCTATATTAGGTTTAGGTACTCGTAGCCACTGATATCAGCCAGGTCTACTTCAGAAGATGGCAGGAAGAAGGCGTGCTTGAACATCTCCAGCTTTTTTATTACATCTGTTTCCGTTCCTCCATCTAGGCGTTAGAGTGGCGGTACGAGTGTGGTCCGTGGCCCTCTGTTACGAGCCCAACGTGCTATCTTCCAGAGGCCCTCTATAGAGATCGTCGCTTCTTTAACTTTTCTCCGGTGGTAATTCCGTAGGGTTTTCCTAATAAGTCTAGCTTTATGGTTCCGTGCCTGGCGATATGCCTCCCAGGCTTCGGGCGTCCGTTCGCGTTAATACCTCCGTCTCAGGCGTCGAGTAAGCTGCTATGCTTCTTTGCATTCTCTGGTCCAGCCCGGCATCGAGCGTGGACTGACTCGTGATTTAGGAGTGGACTCTTTAACTGCTATAAGGATAGCATTGACTATATCTTTAGTGGCGTGATCAACGTCCTGTTCTATATTTAACATAGTCATATCCGGCAGGTTTTGCTCCAGGATGTGGTAAAGTCGTTCTTAATCTGTGAGTTCCCAGTTCCATCGCTCCGGAAATGTGCGCTCGCGGGTTAGTATCGTCAATGTTGTCTCGAGAGGGATATGATCCGAGTCATGATCCAAGTCGTTCCGTGGGAGGCAGCGAACGAGTCTGTCTTGGAGTCTGGGCGTGGCTAGCGAGAGGTCGATCGTCGATTCTGAACCTCGGGCCCGGAAAGTAACAGTCCCTACCTCGTAAAGGAGGGCCAAGTCGTATTCCTTAATTAGTTGTAGTATTTCTTCCGCCTCGGGGTCTGTCCTTTGCGGTAGTAAGCCACCCCAGAATGGGTGATGCAAGTTAAAGTCTCCCACAACGATCTGCTCTGCCTGTTGCCATTGCCCCATTGCCACACGGAGCGCGGGAAGGGCACTGTTCGTCGGCTCTAAGGTAGGGACTGGGTTATATATATTGTGAATAGCGATCTCCTCACTCTCCTCTTCTCCCCAGCGTAGGCGTAGCGAGCTTAGATCTGGGATATGGTGTGTGACTGACCAGCGGCTGCTGTCAATCCTCTTATTAACGAAGAAGCAGACCCGCGTTTTCTCATGATCGTGGTACGCCAGTTCGAAGTGTTGTGGAATAGGATGGTAAGTTATATACATAAAAGGGTTTCTCCAGGGTTCTTGTATTGCCAGCACATCGTAGCTAGTAATCCTCCTGTCTCTCAGCAGGATTGCCATCACCTTATCTCGTGACTTCATGATATTATACTATAGTATTAACAGTGTGGTTCTCCTGGTTATTATTAACTGGTAGGTGTAGCTTCGAAGAAGTTTAAGATCGGCTGCATGTTTTCCCCTAGAGACGATTTATCGGGCTGTGTCGTAACCTTTCCTCTTCTAGTGTTCGCGGAGCTTTCGGCAAGAGCTCGGCGTGCGATAGTACGTCGTCTCTTATGTGCCGTCTGCCACTCCTCTCCCATCATCCGCGTAGATGGCTGTATGCCTTTCCTGAAGCCGTATGAGTGTGGTTGACTGGAGGCTGTGCTCTGTTGGTCCACTGGCGTGCTAGGGTCATTCTGTGTTCCCGCTGGACTTGCTGTCCGTATCAAGCCATGCGTCCGGGTTCCCACGCGAGCTCCTACCGCTGATCTTCCCGAATCGTCCGTTTCGTGGTAAAAGACGGGCCGATTCTGTCGCGCTTGCTCTATCCTAGTCATTTCCTTCCTTTTCCGTGGGCAAGCGTTGCTCCACGCCGTGTGTTGTCCTTTGCATAGCACGCACATCGGTGCCGGCTTGGGGTCGGTCTCCTTCACCATGCATTCTTTGGTATTGTGCTTTCCTGCGCAATATCCACATCGCTCTTCGGCGTCGCACTGAGGTCCGATGTGACCGTATTCGTGGCATC